>VMOF01000111.1:55472638-55590598 GCA_011764245.1 Trialeurodes vaporariorum | reverse complement strand
ATAGATATTTTGCAAACAATTGTGGGACCCATAAAAATTCTTAGAGAATAGTCCTCTTATGAACGGTTATAAAAAAATCTCAACAAAATTTAAATCCCAGAATAATTGCATAAAAGCGGTAACAGATTTTCTCATGTCTAACGGCAATGCGTAAAATAATACGATATTCTGTTCAGTCACTTTCAACTTCAACATGGTATTCTTAATGTAGATGTGTGGTGGACCATCACACTTGATGGTGCTATAGCAGAGGGGTCAATATAAACTTGTTTCTATAAGCAAAATATAATGTAGGTATCAAGGATGGATATAAAGAAATGGAATAGTGAACAGGCGATATCTTAGAAAAAATCATTGGCGAAACCTATTAAAACCGATTTGGCAAACGAAAACTGCATCCGTTTCAAATAGAGAGTGTTTCGTGTGACGTTAATTGGTGTAAGGTAACACATTCTATCTCTCTTGATGAAGCTTTTTGTATGCGAGCTTCTAGGAACTTCCGTGTCTATTTTAACTCTGATCCGCTCATGATACACGGTCTTTAAAGCTTGCTTTTAAGCTTCCGTGTGAGTTTTTCTTTTTTTCCAACTTTCTCTGCTCTCCTCGCTCTAATGGAAAGCTAATCGTTTCTACCGGGTTTTCTCACATACTTTCTCTTGCGTCTTTCCACTTTATGCCGCTACCTGACTCTTTGAATCAACATCATTAGTAAACCTGTGATTTACATTAATGAATTTTGCTTTAATATATATGTATATATTTTTTTATTTTTATTTATTTTATTTTTTTAAATATTAAATTGAGAATTCAACTACTTTAGGTGGAGTTACGATAATTTTACATCTAAAATTATGTTAATTTATCACTAGAACATAACCCAACATTAGGTTACGTATTCTTTTATGAATAGAAATATTATAATGAATAAATATATAAATGATAATGAATGACGAACTAAATAGATAGGTACATAAATACAAGTAAAATTCCAAGTAAATAATAATGTATATGTCATAGAGGACATAAGTTTGGCAGGAATGTTAAGGGCTCCTGTCAATTAAATTCAACCATAGAAAGTTAGTTTACGAACTAAATGGATAAATAAATAAATAAAATTAACTTTGATGGGTACTTGGGCCCGTAATTTCTCCAAGTAATCTGAAACTAATTCAAATTTTTTTGGCGTTTGAGACGCCTCAGAATGTTTCGAGTTATCTAGCAAACCTATCGCTTCATCTTTATTGTGCGCATGCAGTTTCTCTTCAACTTTACCATTAATTATTGTACTTTCTGCGCAGGGCCGTAATTACACGTTTATTGTGGGCCCCCTATGGGATTAAATAAATTTCGGAACTATACTTATTGAGGGTAGTGGCGTCACGTGAAATCTGGCAATGCTGCATTTAGTTCATGCAAATCGGTACAAAATATCGATCCGAGAGAGCGCACTGTGCACCTTTAATAGATCCGTTAATTTCAAAACGTTCCTTCACTGAAAAAAGTAATTCCTCAATTGTAGTAATATTACCAGAAGCACAACGATAAATACAGGGTGTAACAAAACTATATACATTATTTTCAGGCCGTGTTTTAAAGGTAAAAATAAGACTTTTTTTCATATAAACATGGGTCCGAAATGGTAGTCTTTGCGAGTTACAGTGTTGCAAAGTTTCCGAAAACCAAATTGAAAAATTGTCATAACTCCGTCATGAATTTTTCTTAATGCTCGTAAATAGGTGCTCTGTTGTAATTGAAGGCGCTCTTGCCATTCTTGGACGTGAAAATGCTGCATGCAAACATTTAAGGGGGATTTTTCTAACTTTTTTTGGCAAATTATGTGAAAACATTCTTTCAGATTCATTGAACCCAAAAACAATTAGCATTTTTCAAAAGAACGTAAGAAATATACATTTTTGGTCCTACAAGTTTTTCCATTTTGCAAACTTTTTCCGCGAAAATCGTCCCTGAAGTTGGAGAAGTCGACCAAGAATTGACAAAATCAAAGAAAAGGCGATTATTGGCCGACCTCTGCAACTTCAGGGACGATTTTCTCGGAAATGGTTTCCGAAAAGGAAAAACTGGTAAGGGTCAAAAACGCATATTTTTTTTACGTAATTTTGAATAATGCTAATATTGCTAATCGTTTTTGGGTTCAATGAATCCGAAAGCATGTTTTCACATAATTTGGCCAAAAAAAGTTAAAAAAAATCAAGAAAAACCCCCCGAATCCCCCTTAAATGTTTGCATACCAGTCTACCAATCTTTTTTTCCGTGCATGCATGTAAAAAAAGAACGCGAAATAATTGGTGATTAGATGACGTCATTAGGTTAGTATTCCATATGCATTTTCCTCGGTTGATTCAGAACGTTTAACATTTTTAATGGCTCCTTTGTTTTTCTCAACACTGCATCTAAAGAATCAATCATCATACTCAACTTTTGAAAACCCGTGCAACTATAATGATGCGTGATTCGCGAGAGGGGAGTGCGATGGGACGATTTTAAGGCTAAAGCCCTCCCTCTCTATTTGAAAAGAAAAGCCTTCGAAGCTTTTGGAAGAAGGTTCAAAAATAGTGAGGAAGGGGAAAGAATGGGTAATTATAAGGACGATTTCGACGTCTGCATCCGAGACGTCTTGTATGAAGTAGCGAAAAAAGATTGACGGTTTCTATTACAATCAACAAGCTATGGCAATAGAAAGGCTGATATACAAATTATACAGGGTGTAACAAACCTATATACAGTAATTTTCACAGGGCGTGTTTTAGAGGTAAAAATAAGACTTTTTTCCCATAAACATTGGTCCAAAATTGTCGTCTTTTTGAGTTACAGTGCTGCAAAGTTTCCGAAAAACAAATTGAACAATTGTCATAACTTCCTTGTGAATTTTTCTTAATGCTCAAAAACTGGTACTCTGATGTAATTTTAGGCGCGCTTGCCGATTTTGGCTGTGAAAATGCTGTATGTAAAAATTCGAGGGGGGTTTTGGGGGTTTTGCTTGATTTTTCTCACTTTTTTTGGCCAAATTATGTTAAAACGCATGCTTTCAAATTCATTGAACCCAAAAACGATTAGCATGATTCAAAAGTTCATAAAAAATATGCATTTTTGGTCCTTACAATTTTTTCCTTATCGCAAACCATTTCCGAGAAAATCGTCCCTGAAGTTGCAGAGGTCGGCCAATAATCGCCTTTTCTTTGATTTTGTCAATTCTTGGCCGACTTCTCCAACTTCAGGGACGGTTTTCTCAGAAATGGTTTGCGATAAAGAAAAACTTGTAAGGACCAAAAATGCATATTTTTTATGAACTTTTGAATCGTGCTAATCGTTTTTGAATTCAATGAATTTGAAAGCATGTTTTAACATAATTTGGCCAAAAAAAGTGAGAAAAATCAAGAAAAACCCCCAACACCCCCCTCAATTTTTACATACAGCATTCTCACGGCCAAAATCGGCAAGCGCGCCTAAAATTACGTCAGAGTACCGATTTACGAGCATTAAGAAAAATCCACAAGGGAGTTATGACAATTGTTCAATTTGATTTTCGGAAACTTTTCAACACTGTAACTCGAGAAGACGACAATTTCGGACCCATGTTTATAGGTAAAAAAAGTCTTATTTTTACCTCTAAAACACGCCCTGAAAATTACTGTTTATAGTTTTGTTACACCCTGTATAAGCCCTTTCTCAAAAAGTGACTGCATGGGCGATCTTAATCTGGTTTGTCCGCCTCACTTTTTAACCTTTAAATCAAAAGATGTAATTAATCCGGTCGAAATTTGTTTTAAACGAGAGTGCAAGTGTTTTATAGAGTGGTTATCTGGACACAGAATTTTGATACAACTGTTCTGGTGAGGAAATGTGGTTTATTTCTGTTACGTGCCAGTTTCTTCATCATGGGTATAAGCCTTCCAGAAGAAACTGTTGTTTCGATTTCTGTGTCCAGGTAGCCACTCTAAAACACTTGCGATTTCGTTTATAACAGATTTCGAATGTATTTGTCACTTTTTTTTTTTTTTTTTTTTTTTTTTTTTTTTTTTTAACAATTTTATTTAAAGGTTAAAAAAGTGAAGCAAACAAACCGAGCCTGTGTGAAAAACGTCCATGAGAGATCTCGATCATGGCTACTTCTGTAAAGTTTCAATAACACGTTCCACAAATCCTCTCTATCGCTTTAAGCTCGTTGATTTCAATAATCCTCTTATTAACAAGCGTAAGATACCTAAACCCTTGACCCCTGAAAAAAGAAAAACAAAACTAAACATTTTTACCCTCTCCCCCCCCCCAAATCCATCCCGTTGCTATCACGAACTGCTCTTCTCTGGTCCATTTTGGAAACCTTCATCCCCCTTTTAATTTTACATCCATCACCGCGAATCATCCGATGCATTTATGTATTTGCGCAAGAATATGTTTGTCATGAATTTGCATTGCTACTATTCCTCGTGCAACTCATTCCTAGGTTATACTCAAAGAATCCTACTTTAACGTGACTGACTGAAGCTACTATTCAGAGACAGCTGTGTTTACTGAGTCCCGTGGGCGTCGTCCCTACTTTTAAATCAATTTGCTGATGCTTGCTTGATGCTTGGTCCCAGCAGGGTGCCAGCTGTCCTTATTTTTGGAGATTTTCATTTTCGTCGGACACTGGCTTGAAACAAGGATTTTTCCGGATAGGTAAAAAAATGTTTTTTTTTTTTTTTTTTTTTTTTGCTTTAAAATAATATAAATGTTGCTATTTTCTTTTGAAAATCACGTCATTTGACTGGTTTTTATCTGTAACATGAATGACACATTCTCAAGTTCACTAGCTATTTCTTGTTCTGTTCGTAAATCTCGGTGGCGTAGCGTGCACTTTGGCAACGTTGCGTTGCAGCTCGTCCATTTAAACCCATGAAATAGATTGACGTTTTTGGTGTTCGGTGAGCACCCTCGCTTTCGACCTTTTACGTACATGGATTCAAATTTCCAAAATACAACATTGCCAAATTGCACGCTACACCACTGGTAAATCTTGATTTTTATTCGTAAAATCATGAATGTCCGGGAATTTTCATGTCTTGACCTCAACGAGCTTTAGCGAGCAAAGTGCATTGTGAGGCGTGATTTTTAAACTTCACGAAGGTAGCCATTATGGAAATCTCGTATGGGCGTTTTTGACACAGGTTCGGTTTGATTGCCTCACATGTTTTAACCTTTTAATTTTTACTTTCTCACTCCTCATAGTGTAGAGAAAGTATTTTTTTTAAAAAAATTGTCACAAATACAATAATACATGAGAAATTGGTTACAAACGAGAGTGCAAGTGTTTTAGAATGGCTATCTGGGCACAAAAATCGATATACCTGTTTCTTCTGGAAGGATTCGCATGATGAAGAAACTGACACACGATGGAATAACAAAGCTAAATTTTAATCACCATTTTAATGGTTATAGTTGTATCAAAACACCGTGTTCAGATAGCCATGCACTCTAAAACACTTGCACTTTTGTTTAAAACCAATTTTTACTGGATTAATTACAACTTTTGATTTTAAGGTTTAAAAAAAAAGTGAGGCAAATGAATCAGATTCAGATCGGCCATGCTGTCACACTTTGAGATAGGACTTATATTAAACCGCCGCGGCGGTTTAATATAAGTGCGCCGCTCAGCCCACTGTGCGCCGCCCTCTCCCGCGCTGAGAGTGGTGGACAACCAATACGAAAAATCAGTTTTATTTTTCATCTCCGTAATCGTAGAAACGGTTTGTGCGCTCTCGGATTAATTTCTCTAAAGTATGGTTTATTCTCTTTTTTCTCGTCTAGTTTTTTCTTCCTTCGTTTCTTTTTGTTTCATCACCGTTTCATTTTTGTCTGCTCAAACCGATTCCATCATACTTACCAAACAGCGGGTGAGCTTTATTGCGATTGAATAAGTATAGAGAATTTCTTCTGAAAAGCAGTGCACCTTTTGCTTCATGAATTCATACGACTGCCTCGGTTTATGAATCGTTATTTTAATCATAATTTACTTCAAACTCTATCTGCGAAAGTTTTTATTTTTATTATTTCTCGAAAGTCTTGAAAGGTGGAATCAAACGAACTAATCAATTGGTCGCATCGAATAAAAAAAAATTGTATTTTACTTACTAAGCTTACTTTGTAACCTTTTGGGGACTCGATCTATAGGAGATTTATTGTTTTTTGGTTTTACGTATACCCTTCAGCTACTAAACGGGGAACGGATTGAGAAGAGCTCTGTATTTTCATTCCGCCCCTCGTAGATTTGAACAGCACAGCAGGCATGCACAGATAGGGGCAGAATATTCAGTCGGATCAAAGTGCAAATTAAAAGTCACTCGTTGAAAATTAAAAACGGCGGGAAGCCGGAAGCCACGATCCGTGTTGCGACCTCAATTATTTCTGTTCGCAGAAGGTGGGCTTGAACCGCTGAAATTTTTGAATTCGTCTCTACTGAAATTGGGGACAGACCGAGACTTCGTGCTCTGAAATCCTGGACAGTGGAAAGGCGTGAGTGCCGTTAGTCCCAACTAGTCTCAGTTTTGTCTTTCTCCGTGATTTGGATCTCGCATCTCCTAATAAACGCGAGTTAGACAATATCTGTATGCAGCGCAGCGGATTATCGCGGCTCATTGAACTGTTCAAAATCAAATCTGTGCATCTCGTAGTTATGAAGTATAGGTATACCTTTTAACGGAAGTCGTTGATCAGCTAATTTGACCTAGTTCTTCATATCGACCAGCTGCACTATCTCGAGATCAAAGCTGCCGTATTGTGTTAATAAACGAGCTATAGCTATAAATAGAATTTGTGGGACGTGATATTGAGGCAGTACGCAAGCATCCATGATGGAAAGCACTCATGGAAATTTTTCACACAGGCTCGGTTTGTTTGCCTCATATTTTTAAACCTTAAAATTTAAACAAAAAATTGTGACAAATCCATTTAAAATTAGTTTTAAACGAAAGTGCAAGTGTTTCAGAGTGACTATCTGAACACGGAAGTCGATGTCCCTAACTGTTTCTGCGTTGAAAGGATTTGTGCGATCAACAAATTGATGCATAACAGAAACAAGCCAAATTTTCTCACCTGGATGGGTTTATTAGAATTCTGTGTCGAGATAGCCACTCTAAAACACGTGGACTTTCGTTTAAAAGCAATTACCACTGGATTAAATACGATTATTGGTATAAGGTTAAATTGCAAATTATTATTTAAGGTTGAAATTAATGTGCAGTTGTGAATCATGTGTCGTGTCCAATTTAATTCAAGACCCTTGTCTCATTTTCATTTTTCTCTTCTTGTGTTTCAGTTACGGAGTGCGTTTATTTATCTTTGTGTGGTACTCGCTTTGGAGACATAACACGCCCGAGACCTTGTGGTGCATCCAGCAACTCTTTATGGTGTTATACTACACCAATTTTAGTGTAAATTTTCTCCTCTATTCCATGTGCGGAATTACTTTTAGAAGATGTCTGTGGCAAATGATTCGAAATTTATGTAAAAAACTATCAAGACTACATTATTCCGAGTAAGTATGTATCTTTATCGCTTATGTTAGAAAAGTGAGACTACTGATTTAAAAACCGGTCAACTCTCAAAATTCAAACTCAACAACAATTTCATCAGAAAGCTATGAAGACGGTTTTCGATATTTATATGTTTTTTCTTTGTGACCTGTTCGTTTGTGAATTAGAACAGTAGAAATGGGACGTTTGAACTATCTCCGTCCACCCCCCCCCCCCTCACACATAAAGTATACTTAACAGATACGTAAATTTTTCATAGAAGTGGGCTTTGCTTTCAGGGACAGATGCAACCTGATAGCTTTATGACACATGTATATAGATATAATTAACGCTGTGACATGAAACTAACAGATGGTATCCCCTACCATTTTTTCAGGTGCATTATGTACCCAAACCGAGGACCACTTTCACCGCCCTGAGTATGCCACATTTGCATATCTGTATGGTATTATATTTTTGATAGAACGCAGGTCACGTAATCTCGAGATTTATTTTTCCAAGAAATGTCATTTTTTCGAGAGGTGTGGGTGTGTGTGTGTGTGTATGTTAGAGAGAGAGAGAGAGAGAGAGAGAGAGAGAGAGGAGAGAGAGAGAGAGAGAGAGAGAGAGAGAGAGAGAGAGAGAGAGAGAGAGAGAGAGAGAGAGAGAGAGAGAGAGAGAGAGGGAGAAGAGAGAGAGGGAGAGAGAGAGAGAGAGAGGGGGGGGGGGATGCAGTTCAAGAACATTACTCTCAACCGTTTTTTAACGTAGCCTCACTTTTTACTTTTCCAGGAAATGTCATTTTTTTGAGATGTGTGTGTGTGAGGATTCAGTTCAAGAACATTTCCCTCGACCTTTCCCTATAGCTTGCGAGTCCCGAGAAGTTTAATGGAATGAGTTTGAAAGCTCCACTTCAACCGATTCCAAGGAGAACCGTTCCGTGTTAAGCGCATCTTCTTAAGCGCATGCCGTTTCCTGTAAATTTCCGCCGATGGGAATGGAATGAAGTGAAATCACATCAATTGAGTCAATATTTACATTATTCCAGGAATATATTTTTCTCGGATTCTTTTAAATCGATTACACTAATCCAGGCGACTAAGAGGCGGACAGTGAATAGCGTGGGCTTAAAACTGTCTGCTCTCGCTAGAATTCTGGAAATCCTAATTTTGTTGACACGCTGACACGACATGCAACAGGAACGGGTCGTTTACTTTGATGCCAGATGTATTTTGAATGCTAGGCATTATGCGCAGTTTCCGAATAGTCTCGTCACAAAATGGATCTACTCCTAAACTTTTCTGGGCATCGCTACAGGAACAACAGGTTATAAAAACTGAGTGTGTAGGTAATTAAAACTTGCCATGATGTCATTAATTTCACTTCTAAAAATAAGCCAAATGTCCATGAGAACATCCTGAGATTTTCGAGGAAGATGGGAGAAGCTTATTTTGATGTATTTGGCCTATGATACTAATTGGTCGTGATTCGCTGATTCATACCTAAGTAAGTATACATGACTAATTTAAGCTACCCTTTTTGGTTTTGGCTTGCAATGAAAGGTGTATTTGATCTTTTGCGGAGTAAGAAAACTTAGTCAAATAATCGTTGATCTTTCATCCTTATGGTGATGAATCGCAAATCGAACTGAACAGCTATACAAATTCGCACAGAAGTTTAAGCAAGTCTCTGCAGATTCGAAGCCACCTTACAAAGGTGGAGGGACGTCGCGTTGAGCTGACAGAATCCGACTTTACAGTGGCGATAAACACTGTCGCTTTGTGATGTTGTGTTTCGTTAAGCTCCAAGGTTACATGCCGCAATGGGTCTGTTGCAAACTTTTGCTACAGCGCTATAGAGAGTTGAATCTCATGTAAAATCGCGTGAAAAGTCCATTGGTGGCACCATAAAGTCATAAAATGCAGTATAAAACTCACGAGAACAATCTCGATCGCACCCAATCACAACGTAAATAAACACATAACCTCTGAAGCTGTGAGGTTGTCAACGTTGGCAATCCTTGGATGTTAAAGGTGTATGCATACAGATTGCTCGATATTTTACCGCCATCTTGGATTTCATTAAACGTCTCTTGTGAGTTTATTATCGCATTTCATGACTTTCTGATGCCACCAATGGTTATAAGGGGCGATAGCCCCACCGTCAAGTCTTAATACAGAACGGTAGCTAGCGTGGACCCCTTATACTTACAACAAACATCTTGAAAATGGCCCTCAGCAGGGTTTTGGCATGAGTTCGGTAGATTTTCTCCTTTACCAGACCTCAGAACCCTATAAACCCATATATGGCTGGAACGGGCCCTCAACGATCTAAGGAATGACGTCGGCCTTTTTTGGATTGATGGCCTCGAAAATTTCAAATCTCCAAAAAACTGCGATCAAAAGTCAAAACGGCCATGATCATCGAATCATCACGTTTTCACCCTAACTACTCAACCTAGCGGTTAAACGCTGAAGAAAAACCCCATATAACCTACATAGACAGATTCAGAATGCTTTGGTGATGATACTTCCATAGGTTTCAATCCATTTTATTCAAGCATAAGGCTGAAACTTTAGTTGAAAGACGAAAAGTAACCGTCTCTCAGAGCTCCTCGCCGCGCCGAGTCCAGCCACTCCGAGTCCGCTTGGAATTGAGCGAGGCGAACGCTCATCGTCCGTATATTTACTATGAAAGCGGCAACTGTCGGCACATGCGATCCGTAGCGCAGTGCAAAAGTGCTCGCCACCCACTCTCACGACCCGGGTTCGAAGCCCGGCCGTGGAGTTTCTTTTCACACTTTCAGTCGTGCCTTTTTTATTGTTTCATTCTTACTTTTGACTCTTTACTCATTTATTTCTTACGATAAATTTTGACATGAGTGTCATGATTTACCTGTTTAGGATAAAAAAAAAAAAAAAAAAATTATTAATGTGCACGTCAACAATTTTCCATAACATGCGAAAACATTGATAGACATGTGTTAGAAAACATGAAATTACATAAACGATCGAATAAATAAACCAAAACGGCCAAGGGAACATACAGATACACAAATTAATGGGCAAACAAATTCGAATTTTAAATTTTCGATTTTTTTTTTTTTTTTTTTTTTTTTTTTTTTTTTTTTTCGAATTTTAAATAGCAAAAACCTTGTTTAATTGTAAGTAAAAGAAAATAGAGTCAAAACTCTAGAGTAAGAATGGAACGAGAAAAAAAGCACGAATGTAAGTGGAAAAATAGTAGGTACCGCGACTCGGACTCGAACCTGGGTCGCGGGCGTACGAGCCAAGTCTTACGCACTGCGCCACAATATGTTTATACAGGCGATTGGGCTTTCATAGTACATATACGGACGATGCGCGTTCGCCTCGCTCAGTTCCAATTTTTGAAAATTCATAACTCGAAAACGAGAAGGCGTTAGAGAAAAACCTTTTACAGGAGTCATATTGAGACTAACTCAAGCATCCTGCGAAGTTTGATCAAAATCCGTGAGGAGCATCTCGTAGCCTCCCCTTGGGAGTCTCATCGATGAGTTAACTTTAAAAATGAGTTTCTCAAATGAAAATAAAATTACAGTAATAATACAGCACACCATTATTGTTTGGACTGTATGACCCATTATGCCAACATTGCCAACCTCTTGGCCAACCTCTAAAACTTTGGTTATGTTTATAATAATAATGTTGCTGTTGCTTTTGGATATTAGCACGTGACTTGATATAAGTTCACGATCCGCTCATAGAGTGAGCTACAAATCACACGCTTCTACAGTGACTAGATAAACCACAGTGTGGTCAATTGCTACGCATCCAAGCCGACCTTACCGCCCATAAGAACGCGTGTAAAACACCCGAGTTTCAAAAAATCGTTAAAAATATAAATCTCGAACCAAATTTGAAAAATAAGGTCTCTATCGAAAGCTTAAAGCGTCAAGACTATGAAACTGAGCTTTAAACTCCAACTTTACCCCTTATTTTGCCATAATCACTGAATGTAGGGGATCCTTTCGTCTCAGCCGTCAGCGGCCAGTTTGTTTACATTCTCTGAACTCCTCTCCGCTCACATCCGCTCGTTCTTATTTTTTGAAAATCAGGTATTTTACAGGCGTTCTTATGGGCGGACGAGGCCGCTTGGGTGCGTAAACGCCAGCAATTCAGCAACACGACAAAAATGACCACACTGTGGTTTATATAGTCACTGTACACGCTTCACTCTTGTAGAGCTTTTGCTGTCGTCCATTTTACCTGCCTCACAATAATTATGGTACAGTGAGGTATTCTAGGACGTGCTTTTGAGGCAACACGGGGGCGTTGCAGTGGTGCGCCAAGGGGGGGGGGAGTGTTCCCTTTCCTCGGGCGACAATATTAGGGTGAATAAGGAAAAAATGAAAAAAAATGGTTATCTCTAGCAATGTATTCCCAAAGGCGGTAAAATCAGTGGGTACAAGCATAAAAAACAGTCTTCAATTTCACAATTTTGATGGGCGGTCAAATTGCAATCTTGCTCCCCTCTCCTACCCCTCCGGAAACCTCGACACGCCCCTGGGAGGCAGCCATGATTTTATTGATGAAAATCTCTTATCGACAATTTCACACGGGCAAGTTTGTTTGCCTCGTTTTTTTTTAACATGAAAAGCTAAACAAAAAAAAAAAAAAACAGATCCACTGGAATTGGTTTTAAACGAAAGTGCTAGTGTTTCAGAGTGGCTCTGTAGGCACAAAATTCTATGTAGTTGTTTTGTAAAGAATTTTACGCCATCAAAAAACTGACACCTGACAGAAACAAGCGAAATTTACTCACCTGGACAGTTGTACTAGAATTATGTGTCCAGATAACGACTCTGAAACACTTGCATTTTTGTTTAAACCAATTTCCTCCGAATTAATCATAATTTTGGATGCGTGAGGTTGAAACAAACGAGGGCAAGCAAGCTAGAATCAATCTAATGGTTTGTTTATTTTTTTACCTATCAATTCATTTTAATTTGCATGCGCGCTGGCAGAAAAGGGGCTGACCGACCACCCCCCCCCCAGAAGAATTTGGAAAAAAGCGGTTTTCGAGCCAATTTTCTCATTCCACCTCCGCCCCGTAAGGAAGTTTCTGCAGAGCCCACGTCTCTTCGAATTGCGAGGAACAAAACCCTTTAATTTCTCAGTGCGTGACATTTTTGGGCTTTTTCGTACGGAGACCAAAAATGTTGGTCCCTGGATACACCATACATTGTCCGCTAGATGTGTCTCGATCAATTAGAGGCGAGGCCTCATCAAGGTCCAAATGGATATAAATCCTCTTCAAAAATCATGACGTAATATTAGATAGAAAAATGTTTGATATGACCTTAAAAACCCAAAACCCAATGGGTTTAAGGAAAAACCGCCGTCAAGTCTTAACACTAATTGTTTTCACTCAAAAAAAAAAAAAAATAAAAAAAAAATAAAAAAAAAAAATAAATAAAAAGGCAATTTTTCATCGCTGAAATACTTATGATATCTGTTGCGATCAAGTCTCTGGTGTATTTTGATTTTACCTCTTAAAATCGAAGTGCCCATTCAATTTCTCGCCAAAATAAGGATGATATCAACACAGCGATCAAGTCAGTTTAGGTGCTCCTAAAATTAGCCTGACACATATGCACAGCTAAAACCCCTTCAATGATATCGATGCAACTGCACCAGCTTTACTTACTTTTGATTACTTACCGCATGTATTGACTTTGATTAGCGGCCAATTAGGCTTGCTAAAAAGAATACTGCTTCTGGCACCAGTTCACTCCGATATTTAATAGGGCAGACGAGGTTCATGGCTCCTTTGACTCCGGGTGTTTTGGCCGAGAAAATTTTCTACAAACATTTTTAAGAAAAAAAAAAGACTTGAGCCGGCATTTTTTTGCTGCCTTGTAGAAAGTATCCTCTTTCGTGAATTGTTTCATTCACCTGCTCCATTCAAAAAGTAAACACATAATTTCCCAGCCGACCAATAAAAATCAGAAAAAAATAAGAAATAAACGGTCTCCTACAGAAGAACGTATTTTTCTTCTTTTCCTAAGTTTTAACTTTCAAAACCACTGATGGTGAATAGTTTTAAAGATGAGCTCATCTATGACTCAAAATATGTTCCTTACTAAGCTTTGATCCCTTTACATAAAAAATTCACCGTGAATAGAAAGAGGAGACATCTAATAAGTGGGCATTTCCAAAGGTATTAGCTCTTGTAAATCCTTATTTAATTAATTGCCCCAATATAGTGTCAATTTCAACCTCAGACCAGCGGAGATTTCAAGAAAATGGGAGTAAAAAAATGCCGGCTCAAGTCTTTTTTTTTTTCTTAAAAAATGTTTGTAGAAAATTTTCTCGGCCAAAACACCCGGAGTCAAAGGAGCCATGAACCTCGTCTGCCCTATTAAATATCGGAGTGAACTGGTGCCAGAAGCAGTATTCTTTTTAGCAAGCCTAATTGGCCGCTAATCAAAGTCAATACATGCGGTAAGTAATCAAAAGTAAGTAAAGCTGGTGCAGTTGCATCGATATCATTGAAGGGGTTTTAGCTGTGCATATGTGTCAGGCTAATTTTAGGAGCACCTAAACTGACTTGATCGCTGTGTTGATATCATCCTTATTTTGGCGAGAAATTGAATGGGCACTTCGATTTTAAGAGGTAAAATCAAAATACACCAGAGACTTGATCGCAACAGATATCATAAGTATTTCAGCGATGAAAAATTGCCTTTTTATTTATTTTTTTTTTTTTTTTTTTTTATTTATTTATTTTTTTTTTGAGTGAATGGACTTTTCGGGCAATTTTACATACCGGGTGTCCGGTAAGTCCCGGAACGGCTGCGCCATTTCTTTATTTACGCATATAAAAAAACCAAACTTTGGGAATGTTCCTAGATAAATAAAAACTACTTTTAGGGGGGGTCAAAATTTTGGTCGCCCCTCCCGGGGGGGCGGGGGCGCCCCTAACTTTTTTTTTTCAAATGGCAACCCCTATCTTGTGATACCTCATTCGAAAGAGGGTAAAAAACTGAGCATTTTGGCGCAAACCGCATGTCGATATCTCTTTTAGTATTCGAGATATCGAACTTCAAAATCTATGGAAACCCATTTTAAAAAAATCATAACTCTTATTCAGAAAGTCGCTATTTAAAAAACTAGGGGTCTAAACTACTCTACATAACAAGCTCTTTCCAGGGAAAAACACCTCTGCCCAAAAAAATTAACTTACAGTTATTGTTTTTTTTCCCGCCAAAATTTTTTAAAAAATTTTGGCGGGAAAAAAAAACAATAACTGTAAGTTAATTTTTTTGGGCAGAGGTGTTTTTCCCTGGAAAGAGCTTGTTATGTAGAGTAGTTTAGACCCTAGTTTTTTAAATAGCGACTTTCTGAATAAGAGTTATGATTTTTTTAAAATGGGTTTCCATAGATTTTGAAGTTCGATATCTCGAATACTAAAAGAGATATCGACATGCGGTTTGCGCCAAAATGCTCAGTTTTTTACCCTCTTTCGAATGAGGTATCACAAGATAGGGGTTGCCATTTGAAAAAAAAAAGTTAGGGGCGCCCCCGCCCCCCGGGAGGGGCGACCAAAACTTTGACCCCCCCAAAAAGTAGTTTTTATTTATCTAGGAACATTCCCAAAGTTTGGTTTTTTTATATGCGTAAATAAAGAAATGGCGCAGCCGTTCCGGGACTTACCGGACACCCTGTATGATGAAACAATCTTTCTCGTTGTAGCAAAAGTTTGCAACAGACCCATTGCCGCAATACTTGGTGTTTCCGATTCTTAACTTCGGCAGGTTGGGCTGTGAAGTAGTATTAACAGCGTCACTTTTCACGATGGAAACAATTTACAAACGCGCTCAAATTGAAAATAATGAGTCTCCTTTACTCACGTAATGAACTTGAAAGCAGGTCGGTTGCCCTCACAGCATTCTCTTACTTCCTATTTGTCACCCCGCTTATAGGCATCATTTAGGGAAACTCATCACTGCTAAAGTTTTGTTTGGGGTTAGCGTCTTCTCTTTCGTGATCTTAGAGAAAATATTCTTGAGTGTGCTCGTGACGTTGATGACTAATCGCTTGGGATACTCACAAATCGACACGCCTAAAGACCTCGAGCACTCAGGTCTTCAGTTCCAATGGTCCCACGCTTAAGACATTTTGGAAGTCTGTCAAGATTCCAGACTACCATCGTTGAGTAGTATGGTTTTGATACTTTTATGTTCTATCATTGAACCATATAGTGGCGTATAGCGTGCAATATGGCAAATTCATATTTCGTCCATTTAGTACATTTAAACCCACGTAAAAGATCGAATGTAAAGGTGTTCACTGAACACTCGATGGTTCGATATTTTTTATGAGTTCAAAAGGACGAGCTGTAGCGTTGCCAAACTGCACGCTACGCTACAACGTTGAACTGGAACATCCGCTGCCACTCAACTAAGACAGACTTCGCTACAAAGACAAAGCCACTTACAATTACCACGCACTTTATGAACGAACGTTTGAATTTGGATGCTTTTGTTGTGAACCTCCCCCAGCGGTTTCCTAAAGTCATAAATATTTTGCTTGAACATCCTGTCACCGCGATTTACAGATAGCGGTCCTTTTCCTCTTCGGGATTCTGACTTTGAGTTGTCTTACGGAAACTATTGAACTATTAGCCTTCTAATTACTAATTAGGTATTTTAGCGTCCCTGATCACCAAGGGAGAGTATGTTCAACTCTTATTTCAATGTATGCATTTCATCCTCTAAAATACTTCAATAGGAAAATTCAACTGTGACAGACTCGTTAGATTTCTTTGACCGAAATTAACATGAAACACATCAAACGAAATCTCTTAATTTACACTTTCAGAATTTTTCTCGCGTTTGCTCCGTATACATACAATGATGGGCAAAAGTAACGCATACCCCCTCAAACTTTTTTTTTCTAATTTATAATCTTATTTAGAGAATCGGTTTACGCCATGCATTATTTTCTATGTCGAGGGGCCACTCTTTTGGATTAAATGAAAAAAATCGAGAAATAAAATGAAACTAAATACATAATTACCTATAGCCAATCTTGAAATAAAAATACCTACATTAATATAATAAAGCCAACGGCAGTGGCGTCGCATGTAGTATGGCAACGTTCAAGGTACTTTTATTTAACGGGTATGCTCGACTCGATTCCCGCGTCATCTTCAGTGGCGCGCAGTTCAAAATCATCAGCCAAGATGGCCGACAGAAGAAGAAAACAAACCGACTCACTCGGGCGCGGAGAGTGTCACCCGAGTAAGGTCGACGAAACTCGGAGTCGCCCGAGTGAGAGTGGGTTTGTTTTCTTCTTTTGTCGGCCATCTTGGCTGATGATTTTGAACTGCACGCCACTGAAGATGACGCGGGAATCGAGTCGAGCATACCTGTTAAATAAAAGTACCTCGGGCAACGTTGCAATTTTCTCATTAGAATTCATACAAAATATCTATTTGAGGGAGTGCACTGAGCACCTCCAATAGTTTGATCTTTTTCGTGGGTTTAAATGGATAGGATGCAGTGTTGCCATACTGCACGCGACGCCACTGGCCACTGGCCATTCGATATCACCAAGATCATCATCAGAACCAAGTTATAAATAACAAAAGTTAAAGTTAAAAATATAAAAGCGATAAAAAAGAATGTAAACTAATAGAAACCATGATGTCAAGAAACATATGTCAAACAAATAAAAAGAAATTGAGAGGTTGAGAAAAACCAAAAGTAGAAACAAAAATAGAAAAAAGCTAAGAGCATGCGAGGAAAGATGAATTTAAAGAAAAATGTATTTTCACAAGTTGATTCATTCAATCATTTCCGGCCACATCAATTATCTAATCATGCATGGCTTTTGTTTTTTTTTTGCTTACAGGTAGAAAGTGGTCCAGAGATTCTCACTGATACTGACCATACCAACTTAAAGATCTCTACTTTTACTTGTAATTATCAAATTCTTAAGATAGTTCAAAAGTTCCTCGAGGAATCATTCCGTTAGATTATTTTCTTTGCAGCTTTTCTAGTATGTGTATATTTGTAATAACTTGATTATTTTCTATCCTGTAAAATACTTTGCTCTTTCTTTTTTATCAAATGTTGAATTAAAGTCTCAACAGAAATTCCATTTAATTTGTTATAAAATCATGCTGACGATGGTTTGTAATTTGTCAGTACTTTTGAGAGTATTACTGTACTGACTGTGTTGTTTTGACTGGTAAATTAAATGACTGTATGATTCATGTTCTGTTTTTCCTTGTTTCCCTCTACGCTATGAACGATTAAGACAAATATAACGCAAAATCAGCAATACTGATTTTGGATAATCTCTAAAGCTTGTTCTCACTGCATCAAAAAGCTTTCATTGGTCATGGGCGGATACGGGAATTTCTCTTTCTCTCTACTCCTTCCATTTGATCACGTGTGTTAGGAAAGGATAGGAAAGAGGGCCATCGCGGGACTTTAGCCCTTCTCTCCGTATTTTTTAAATGCATGCGTTCAAATGGAAGGAGAGATAGAAAGACAAATTCATTTATCCGCACCCATGTCATCGGTGAACAAATTGATGTGATAGGCTCTTCAATATTGACAGTTCACTACCCGCTCTACTTACCAAAACACCAAATATTAAATAGACTGTTCTAGTAGAGCGATATATCGTATCGATTGCCGTCCGAGGTCCTCTGACTCAACGTAATTTCCCCATAAGTGGATGCTTGAACGGAAATGTTGACTATTATAAATCAAGAAATTAATGCGACCTTTAAACAATTATGAATTCTACGTAATCGTAAATCCTTAATTATCCCCGGCTCCTCGACTAGAACTACCAAAATCAATAAGATATTTCAGATTAAACATTGCATTTGAAGGTTAGAATCCCCCGAAATCCGGCCAATTCCACAACAACAATAACATTTGGGATTTGGGCGATTCAAACCTCCAAAAGTATCGTTTAATCCAGAGACAAACAGAGACGGAGCACTAACGGCTGCAACAAAGGCAAGCTAAATTTTCGCGGATTCAACAAAACAATAACACTCAACGTCGCAGGGTATTGAATGTTGAGCACCCTCCTCTACTCTTCTCAAACCACCCCCCCCCCCCCCCCCCACCCGCGCGACAAACGAATGTCACCGTTCAGCACTATGCGACATCAAAAGGTGTTGACTGTTGTTTTACATCTTATTTTGTTGAATCCTCTACCAAATAACATACATTTTCTTTTCGAACTTGGTGTGATATTTTTTTTTTATTTTTTTTTTAATGATAAAAACCAACAAAATTCATCGAACTTTAAGCACAAAATTTTAGAAACTTTGGACCCCAAAACACCTTTAAATTGTGCTTACGAGGTGTTGAATGTTAGACAATTTCCGGTCTGGAAGGGGGGTGGTTATAGAATAACACCCCCCTGGTGGATTGGTGGTCCCGTAGATCCCTCCTTCCAAGGAAAATTCCCTAGCTACGCCCATGTTGCAGAGGGCCGCGGACGGAAATCGATACGATATCGCGGTTTCAGGTCAGTAGGTCTACAGTAATATGGACTACGGATTTTTATTTTGTGGACATTAAATATGTAGACGTTTTTAGAATATGGTCATTTTTCAAAGTAGACATTTTTTTTGTAGACACACTTTCGTTGACATTTTGTCAGTGGACCAAAAAAAGTTGACATTTTGTCCGTAGTCCATATCACTGTAGACCTACTGACTGGAAACCGATATCGCTCTACTAAATTAGTCTATTGGAAGAGCATATTTAGCTTTTGGCGCTATTGCTTCTTATATTTTCAGCCGCAGGCGTTTTTAAAAAGTATGAAAGTGTAGGCATGAGGCATGACTCAAAAAGGTGTAGAGGAAAATAATTTTCTTGACGGACTACATTTCATCTGTCACGACGAGATGCTGAGACGCCCGGGTTTCCTTTTATTTGTTACGTGAAAGGGATTTGGAATGCATAGCTGTAGTATTTCCTTCAGCGTGTGTCCCTCTTAAATATCGAAGCCATCATTTCCCTTCGCTTTTCCCCATCAAAGTTTTTAAAAGAGTTAACACCACGAGTCAGTCTTTTAGCTGACTCTGGGCCTCGCTCACTCTGGAACTTTCGCTTTGTCGTGGGTCGAGGAATTCTCGGGAAACCATAGTTCTTTATACCCCCCCCCCTCCATAAAAATAGTTCACTATAGGTGGCTGTTTGACGTTTGTGTCAAAAGGATTTTTCTTCTGTGAACAGAATTTTTTTTGCCTGTATGATGTGAACATATTTTATCCAAGCATTGTTGCCAGATATGTCTGTAGTTGTCATGTTTATTCCCCCACTCAATGAATATTCCATAACTAAAGAAGAGGAAGAAACAAATTTCGAACCATCTGTGTGTCTTTGCGTTTTGTTGTTTTATCATTTCGGATTGTTAGTCTTGTCAACAAATTTTGGTAAAATTACATTATTTACATTCGCTGTTATAGTTACATTCTAAATTTTTGCAATTCTAACTGTACAAATGGAAAATCTTGACAAATCATAAATGGTAAAATTTCCAGATTTCTAATTTCCTTTTTACAATGCCAGATTTGGTCAAATAATGTACAATGAAGATTTCGTAAATACAATCCAAGAATTAGTGTTTTTCCATTCTGGGTTGCACTTTTTACAATGCCAGATTTTGGAAATTTTACAATCCAAGATTTTGTTATTTTAACCATGTTGATTACTGTCACGACTTTTTACAATCCAGACTTGCAAAATTAGCTACTAGCTAGCCTCGCAGTTATTTTAGCGACTTTTTTTTTTTTATTTTTTCAGTGTAAACAGGAGGCTCTAAATGAGGGCTCTCCCGCGTTGCGGAGGCCTTCGATATGCCACTGCGATAGATCGACTTTTATTTCTTCTTCTTTATTTGTTGAAAAATAAGTATGTGTTGAATGGGGGAGTGAACTTGGCAATACTGCTTTGGTTAATATATGTTCACACACAGTCAAAAATAATGCATATAGAAGAAAACACCTTCTAACATACCTAAACAGCCTTCCGCATGATTCTCGCCAGATTTTCTGAGAACGCAGCAATGTATATCATCTCTGGCGGGTCAGCAGCTAATATTTCATCCTCCTTGCTTTTCATGTTGAGACTCCGACACCACTGCACGGAAACCTCGTTGTTTCAAAATTTTGAGGAAAACGGGAGACTGAACTTTTTGGGCCAAGTCATCAAAAAGTTTACTTTAAAACTCTGTCAAACATGAAATCTGCTCCGTACAAATACGCGCGCAATGTCCGTACAGTCACGTGAACTATGCAGGGGTTGTCTTGCTTCAAAATTGTAATCAAACATTCTTCGAGTCAAAACAAATCTTTCTTTTTGTAACGAATGTGTATGTGACTGATACTGGCTCTGCCTGTAGCTGTCCTTTTGAGTTTTGGAACTACTACGCTTCGATGCCTCCTAGCAAATTCATCAACGTCCAGTCTTCACCAAGTACCTATTTCAAAGTAAAAGTACAAAGTAAGAAGTAAAGCTAGATAGTCCAGATCCAGATAACCGTGTTTAAGTAATATGCATTAGGTCTGTTGCAAATTTTTGCTACAGCGTTATGGTGGGTCCATAATAGGGCGGAGCGGAAATCCCGACTTTTCGATAGGAAACGGTTAACCGCGATAAAAAGTTGCCAAATGGGCTCAAGTTGGCCCAAAAAAAATTTGGGGTCCCAAAACTAACCCTAGACCCTCGCGCCGGGGCCTTAAAGGGTTAAATTTTAAAAATGGGGTTTTTCGGATTTTGACCCATCAATTCATACTGCAAATGACGAGTTACGGCCCTTTAGGGCGAAAATTTTGTTCGTTTTGTCGAATTTTGATCCGTTACACGTCAAACAGCCCTTTTTGTGCGCGCGCAACGTGCCCGCGCCGAGACTCCGCCGCGGCCGCAGCGCGCGGCGATTCTCGTATTTCGGCGATTTCCCTCTGCCAGGTTGCTGTACACTTCATACCTTGAAATATGGGGGTTTGGCTCAGTTTTTTGTGCTCTTTCAGGTAAAAACAGTGAAACAGGTTGTAAGGGTCTTGAAAATCCACGCGAAAGCCCTGAAAGTGGCGCATCTTCGCGCAACTGTTGCAAAGTTCTTGCTGTTTTCGTATTTTAACGATTTTTTCTTGTCAAGTTATTTTACTTCTAATATCTTGATCACTTGAAGTTTCCGCTCACTTTTTTGTGTACTTTCAGTTAAAAATATTCACAGAGGTCGGAAGGGACTCGAGGACCCTTGTTGAGTCCCCGAAAGCCGTGCCTTTTTCCTCAATTTGCGCTTTATTTAATTTTTTTGTATTTTGACGATTTTTTTTTATTTATCCCCCACCATGCCCAATTACAGAAAATACTTTCAATATTTGAAAGTAAGAACACTTTTGGCGTACTTTTTATGCAAACTCACGGCTCAAAGCGTTCTGTATCTATTAACGCGTTTGAAAGCTCTGAAAGTTCGCGCAACGACCCACCACTCAGCTAAAGATCGAAGCTATAGTAGCGATGATTGTGGCTTAGCTGCCGGGGCTCGTGCCATGTGGCAACAATGGACTGTTTTCATTGAAATCTTCGTAAGACAATCGATCGTCACCCTGAGAAATCGATACATTTTTACAGGCTCAAATGCCAAAAACATGGTTGCCAAATAGCACGAGTTGCCACTGTGACTTGTTGTTATTGTGCGATTTGACTTTGTATTTTAAACTCATAGTCTGTGATAGTATCACATTTTGCTCATTGAAATCTGTAAGAAACGTTGAGTTTTGAGACTTTCAAACAGTATCACCTGGTTCGATACTAATTGTGGGTTTAAGTGGATAGATTCAACACTCCCAGATTTCATGCAGCGTTACTTAACCTCCAAAATCAGAATACTTATCCCAACCCAATCAGAAGCATAGCGAGCATTCGAATGGAGTAATCATTTAAACTATATATTGATTGAAAACCATCTATTTAAACCTACTTTGAATGTCGAACATTAAATCTTACGGATTTCAATGAACAAAATGTGATACTATGCGTTTAAAATACAAAGTCAAATCGCACAATAACAACAAGTCACAGTGGCAACTCGTGCTATTTGGCAACCATGTTTTTGGCATTTGAGCCTGTAAAAATGTATCGATTTCTCAGGGTGACGATCGATTGTCTTTCGAAGATTTCAATGAAAACAGTCCATTGTTGCCACATGGCACGAGCCCCGGCAGCTAAGCCACAATCATCGCTACTATAGCTTCGATCTTTAGCTGAGTGGTGGGTCGTTGCGCGAACTTTCAGAGCTTTCAAACGCGTTAATAGATACAGAACGCTTTGAGCCGTGAGTTTGCATAAAAAGTACGCCAAAAGTGTTCTTACTTTCAAATATTGAAAGTATTTTCTGTAATTGGGCATGGTGGGGGATAAATAAAAAAAAATCGTCAAAATACAAAAAAATTAAATAAAGCGCAAATTGAGGAAAAAGGCACGGCTTTCGGGGACTCAACAAGGGTCCTCGAGTCCCTTCCGACCTCTGTGAATATTTTTAACTGAAAGTACACAAAAAAGTGAGCGGAAACTTCAAGTGATCAAGATATTAGAAGTAAAATAACTTGACAAGAAAAAATCGTTAAAATACGAAAACAGCAAGAACTTTGCAACAGTTGCGCGAAGATGCGCCACTTTCAGGGCTTTCGCGTGGATTTTCAAGACCCTTACAACCTGTTTCACTGTTTTTACCTGAAAGAGCACAAAAAACTGAGCCAAACCCCCATATTTCAAGGTATGAAGTGTACAGCAACCTGGCAGAGGGAAATCGCCGAAATACGAGAATCGCCGCGCGCTGCGGCCGCGGCGGAGTCTCGGCGCGGGCACGTTGCGCGCGCACAAAAAGGGCTGTTTGACGTGTAACGGATCAAAATTCGACAAAACGAACAAAATTTTCGCCCTAAAGGGCCGTAACTCGTCATTTGCAGTATGAATTGATGGGTCAAAATCCGAAAAACCCCATTTTTAAAATTTAACCCTTTAAGGCCCCGGCGCGAGGGTCTAGGGTTAGTTTTGGGACCCCAAATTTTTTTTGGGCCAACTTGAGCCCATTTGGCAACTTTTTATCGCGGTTAACCGTTTCCTATCGAAAAGTCGGGATTTCCGCTCCGCCCTATCCATAACCTAGGAAAATCACGCGAAAAACACATCATTAGCATCGAAAACACCAAAGTCCACTCAAAAATCCAATAAATACGTTTCACCACATTCAGAGATAGCGGTCGAACGAGCGGATCACGTCAATGAGGGAGTCCCATCTATAATTGAGGCATTTTTCGGTAAATGGGCGTATGGCGAAAAAACGACTTTCGAGAAAAAACGCGTTTGAAAGTTTAAAACGTTATAACTTAGAGACTACTGCTGATTTTTCAAAATTTGAAAGACTGGCTTGTAGAACAAACATTCAAGAAGAACTCTACTCAATTTCAAGTTTGTAGAGTGAAAATTAGTTGAGCAGTGAAAGTTCAAAGTTGAAGTGTTATACGCCCTTTTACCGAAAAACGGTTTTTTTCTCTCGCAGCCTATCCGACAAGTATTGTTTGTGTTAGATTTATGTCACAAACTTGAAGAAAAGGAAATTGTAAGAAGGAGGGATGATATTAAGGCCCTTTTGGGTCCATTTTTGGCCAAAAAGGAGGGTTTTATTGTTGTCATCGGAGACCGAGCGAAAAATGCAAAAAACACACACACTGACATATCCACACACACACACACTGACTTATCCACTGAGCTCTTATCAATATCAGATACAGATGCGATGCGAGAACAGATACCGAGCGCGAGCCGCTGCGAGTACCGCTCGAAAGAGGCACTGAAGCCCATACGTTTCTGAATTCAGCCGAGGTGCGTCCATTCGAACGATTGTTTTGTGGTTATTTTCCGTTCAACATATGAAAACTTTATATCACCTGTTAGGTCACATCGTCAGGATTTCAAAAACGAGTTCTCCAAAAAAAGAGCGTAATTCGCCATACGCCCATTTACCGAAAAATGCCTCAATTGTAACTTTTTCTATGATGAATCACTTTTTCTCAGCATTGAAAGTTCCGATTTGATAGGACTCCCCATTGTGGTCAGTCCGTTCGACCACCATATTTGTATTTTGTTCAACGTATTTATTGAGTCTGCGAGTGGATTTAAGACTTATCAGTGCTTTCAATTTGATTTACATACGATTTTAAGCAGAAACTGACCCTCTATAGTGTTGTAGTAAAAATTTGCTACAGACCCATGAGGCCTTAATCTGGGCCTCACTGAAACATTTTTTCTTGAAAAAATAATATTCGGATTGGATTTATACATTTTTCCTTAAGTGTAGCTTCAAACAGGAAGATGTGTACAATCATATTGTGAGCGACTGAAGGAAAAAGTTTCAGGAACAGGATCTTGACGTAACTCTGGATTTTAATCTACCGTAGAATTAACAAATAATGCGGTCAAAAAGGGAGTTTTTTTTTTCGCAAGTCATCAATGTTGTGCTTCTAGCGAGTTTAGTCTTCAAATTATTGTTCAGACTATTTGTCCTTTGAGCTGAACTCCTGTGAACAAAACGAAAAGCCGTAGGAGGATACACGAATTCGTCTATCTCTCTCTTCTCTCATTTAAATGCGTGCATTAGAAAAAGACGGAGATAGGAGCTAAAGTCACGCGAAGGCCCCTTCTCTTATCCTTTTCTAACACATGTTTTCAAGAGGCCAGAGAGAGGGGGAGAGAGAGAGAGAGAGAGAGAGAGAGAGAGAGAGAGAGAGAGGGGCAAATTCTTGTATCCGCCCAGAGCGAAAGTACTTACAGGAGTAATCACATTTTAATGAAGACCTAAGTACTGGCCTGAGGTAATCTCTTTGTCGTATAATTCAATATTTTTACATTGAATTATAGTTAGCACAAAGCAAAAAATATAAAAATAAAAGAGATTTGTCGTTTTTATAAAACCCATCGCGCATTTGCTCCGCCTTTGGGTTAAGTCTTCCTGTACACGAAAGATACAATCGAAAAAATGAAATACTCATCGTTCCTGTAAATTTCGGATGGTTTTCGTGTTTCCAGGATTCATGTTGAAATTATGTCTGGGAGCCTTTAACACAAGATGTAACAAAACCGTGCATACATACGTATGCATTCATTTTCAGGGCGTATTCTAGTGGAGAAAATAATACTTTTTTTCAACAACTGCGGAGCTAGAGCCTTCCAAAGTTGCAGAGATCCTTGTTATTCTTTAGAGAAGCATCACAAATTTTGTCAACAAATATTGTCACACAGAGTAGTTTTACGTTCGACATTCAATAATGACCTTCAAAAATTCTAAAATTAGGTAAGTATAAATAAATTGTTCTAGTAGTCTCGCTCAGTTGAAGGCCAAAATGTTATATACCGTGGGTCAAAAATGTAAAAATTATTTTCTGAAATCAGATGGGTAGAACCCGTGGAAAGAATTTTAGCTTTCTAAGAAAAAGAACCTTAGAAATATTTTTGGCTGGAACATTTTTTTGATGCGACGCGGTTTAAACGGGACAATCTATGCAAGCAGGAATAATCAGCGATTTTACTTTAAGTTTAGCGGGCGAAGGAGCGTGGATTAGAAAACCGGACTCGTATCAAAATAAACGCGCTGACTTTTCCACCGCGTGGAGTATCTCGTTTCAAACGCGTCATATCAAAAAAATGCTTGATTACGTACACATTTTACTAAGAGTTCATTCCATTGCACTCATTTTGCAAATTTACGACTTGTAAAAATTTTGGCCGTCAAAAGCACGATTCTGCCCAAAAATTCCAGTCAGACTTGATTTCCAAGTTTTTTATGCATTGAACAATTAATCTTGCATTCATAATTTCGGAAACTATTTCAAAAAGAAAGCAAAAAAATAACCACCAATCTCTTCAAATTTAATGGGGATCTACCTCAGCAGAAACATTCAAAACCTTGGTTTATTAGGAAAAAAAAAAAACTTTTAATGTAAAGTCAAATTCTCAAAGAGTGACTAGGGGTGCTACCTATTGAGCCAGAAATTCACTTCAGACATCACTGAAAAAAAAAAATGGTTCTCCCTGCTAATTATTAGTGACATTTACACTATCAAATCTATTGGTTGTGTTTACCCATAAATTAGGTACTTTAACCAATAAACTGGTACCAGGTACCAATAAATTAGTACCGGATACCAACTCAAAGAGGTATACGGTACACAAAATTTTACTGGTTGCTCGTACCCTATATACTTGGTATATATCTACCAACTACCAACTATTGGTTGGAGTAGGTACCTAGTTTTTTCGGTAAGTATAGGTACGACCAATTAATTTGATTGAGCAAATTTCACTGATAATTAGTAGGGCTAACCAATTCTTTTTGATTTTCACTGCAGGTGAACCTTAGAATTTATCGGCAATGTACTTTTTCCTAGGATATTTATACTTACTCTTGCATGCCTGTGGAATAGACAAAGCATATCCTTTTCCAGATTGTATGTACCTAAGGCCAATAAACTAAGAGATTAGTTTTGTCAGTAGTAAAAAAGTTTCTAGGAGGGGCCTTTAAATTAACGTTAGTTAACGTAGTGATTTGTTAAGTCTGACGCCCTTGGGAAATCCAGCGTATTTTGAAGTCTGGTTCAAGTCATTAACGGGCTCTGAAACGTAAGTATCAATAAAATTATAAAGTCAATATTTAAATCTTGACCCTTGCTCTCGTTTCCCTAACTTCATCAGAATGAATGTAATTATCACGAAGCTAATCGATTTATCAACCGTTGTTGAAATGAACTGAGAAGTCGCTGTTTTGCTAACGGAATAGTTTCCAAATCTCTGAGGGTGTTGAAGTTGGAGTGTTGCATTCCGAGACTCTAGATTGCAACAACGAGAGAACGACCGGCCGTGGTGACGTGACCCTGAGGATCACATCCATCTTCCCTCCAGGCCTCGTGGTTTTGAATAGTGGCGGACTTAATTACTCGGATGCTAGAAATCGAGATCGCCGTTGCCAGATTTCATCAAGTCGCCATTTACTTATTCCCTATAATAAAGCACAGTCAACGAAATAAACAATGCCAGTTGCAGTGGCATACGTGACAGCAAGCCATGCCGTGGATAATGGATATTTAAACTGCTGAGGAGGCCGTCTTTTTCAAATGTATGTAAGTGCTAAGGCTCCGAAAAGAATCTTTCACATCTTGGAGAGAAAGGAAATATTTTGACCCTCCCCAATGCAGGGGGACCGTTACTTTTTGGGTCAAAAATGTTCCGGGATAAACTTAGGGAAAGGAGAAAATTTGAAATAAAAGACGCCCAATCCCCTTCAAAAATTAACTGAAACCATTTTTAGACTCCAAAAATCCAAAAAGACTCCAAAAAGCGAGTTTTAGATTAGACGGTTTCTGGTAACCTGAATCTGATAGTAAACAGGTTAATAAACGGTCTTACACCCAACGGTCTTTCCAGGAAATCTCGCAACGGCGAGCGGTCGTTTGAAAGAGGTTAAACTGCGAGGGCGGTGAGGTCTTGAAAATGCAGAATAACCTTTTAGCACCGCCACGCGCGCCGCGGCCGCCAGAAAAAGCAGTCGGAATGCAAATAATATGGGTTTGTCAAAGCCAACTTTTTGCGTCTGACAACTGGTCTTGAAGTAAAGTCGCTCATCAGCTTGACCCGACTTGTAAAAGGGGTTCATACGTCAATAGAGACGAAGAAATGTATACCGCGATATAGGATTTGAAGCGAGCTCTCTAATGTGTGTGTTTGGAGTACAATTTTTCTCCGAGTATCTGTTCACAAAACAGACTCTCACCGTAGAAAACCACTTAGCAACTTAAAGGGTTTGTGTATGTTGTTTTGTGCACACGATGTTCTCATTATTTGTCGTCCCTCACCCCTTTCTTTTGCCACTGTGCTCCATTTCTCAAGTTCATACCAATCAGGATGTTTTGGGTCATTCGCGGTAGATTCCTTTCTCTCACCCTGCGGCCTACACTCAGTGAAGCTTCGGCCAAAACTTTTGCTCGCAGTTTAATGCACGAATGCTTATGAAGGTGTTACCAGGGTCTATTATTTCCAACCGTGTAGGGACCTTGTCACGCTGCTTAAAAAGTCAGTTTTGGCTGAATTGGATGAATATACGCGAAAAGCTCACATTTGAGGAACGTTGACACACACTAGCATCCTTCAGGAAGACAACCCGAAAGTTTCAAGCTGAAACATTCAGAAATAAATCCGGTGAAGATATAAAGATTTATGAAATACGAAACTTCCCATCAGCCTCAATGAGTGCGAGTGAGGCACATAGACCATAGTATCACTCGCACTCTCTAAACTTATGGCGTAATAAATTTCCATTCTTATGGCTTTAATTCTCAACCAATTTTGCTCATTTTTGGATCTAAAAATCCATAAAAAAAAAAATCACGCAAGTGCCAACGTTCTTGGATATTTTGTTTGTTTTTTTTTTTTTTTTCTTGTTTTTGTTTTTGTTTTTTTTTTTTTTTTTTTTTTTTCAAATAAAAATGTCAAAAAAGTGACTCTAACCTAAGTTGAATTTAAACCCTTTCTCCATCCTTTTTTCACACATGCGTTCAAATGCGCAAAGAGAGAGGAAAGACAAATTCCTGGCTACTTTTTTCAGTCATATTAAGTAATCATTATATCCGTCAATCATTTTTACTAGGGACGGCAGTCACGGGATGTTGATGCGACTGAACAGGTAGATCTCCGGGAAGCTCGCAACTTCGCCGATGATGTAAAGGAGTAAAACTTGGCCTTGACGCCAAAATTAATTACGTTTGTTCAAAGTGTACCACAGTTTACACATTTGAAGTGCGTTGAAACTACGAGACACGTTTGTGCTACACGTTAGCATCATGAGCAAATGTGACTGAAGTTAAGTAAATTGAAATGCTCATAACTTTGATCGGTGTTACGTGTATTATAATGATTTGTTTATACTTTCCTTACTTTCAGACATCTATGGACTTCCACCAGCAAGTAATTAAAGATTTCTTGTTCTCTTCTCAAAGCATATGTATATTGCTTTGTTTTATAAAACACCAAAAATCGGTTCAATTAAATAAATTTGCTGACTTTCAATTTTACGGAAGCAGTGTAGTAAAAAAAAAAAAAAACAAATAACAAGAAAAACTGCTCACTCATATCATAATCTAAGCAACAGGTACAGTTGTGGAAAAAAAAAAAAAAAAAAACAGTCGACACCTCCATTTTTTTGTTGGCACGCATATATGTATATTGCTCGCTATTTCACATATTACTCAGTAAAATTCAAAAAAAACGGATTTGAGCCTTGGCTTTTCATCAATGGACAACGCAGAATCAAACAGTCAAAGTAGCAGGCCAGTTTGTTTTGTTTTGAATGAATGAAAAGTGAAAAATCGCCAAAGATAATAAGTTAGATACACTAAGGCTAGATACACTTCTAAAACGAACTCTGACTACCAGTGAAAATTCCTCGAATACGCTGGCACAAAGTTTCTTACTGGAGTCCCGAAATCCTCGTTTATTGTTCCACTGAGCTTCTGTTGTCAATTTAAGCCGGCCTCGAATTTGATCCGCTTCCGGCTAACAGACATTCGCGAAGTTCTTTCTTTAACAGGATCCCGATTTCAGCAAACTAGTTGTTTACCCCCTTTAATCCTATAATTAATTTGAAGGAGTTCACGAAGACTCGTTGGCTCTGATTAACGGAGTTACTCCAGGAATGATGTTCTAACGAGCTTATACTTAGTAGTTTGTATAGCATCTACACTGTGCTCCAGAAGTATGGAGAAGATCTTTTTGGGTTTGTTTTCAGAACGGCGCGGAAATTTTTGCTCGAGGTAGGGTTTCTTAAGAGTACCTACTGTGTTTGTGATGGATTCTTTGGTCTTGATCCCTTACGACAAGTTTAGGAACTTTTATTCAACTTGTTTGAGATTTTGAAATATGAAATGACCATGAAAAATGTACAGAGTTTCGGATAGCAGATCAATGCGTCCCCCCCCTTCTTAGCCTTAAAATCACTCAGATTGATTTGAATATAGCTAGCCATATAATTTCCCCTTTTTACCCAAAAACGAGACGCGAGCATTGATTTTTGGGGCTTTGAGGGCAATTCTTACGTACTTTTCAATTTTGTGGTCGAAAATGGTATGTGATATCATTCTAGAGGATTGAGGGCTTTCATCCCAATTTTATCACTCTTTTTTAAACTGAAAGTTGCGCATGCTGTGGAGGAAGTGAAAAAATGATAATGGGTGAGAAATTGACGTAGGTGCTATCGCACGAGGATTAATTGGTAATGTTTTCTAATTGTAAGTGCGAAAGATATTTTTCGTTATACTTGATCTCTAAGTTCATTTCTTTTGCATAGAAGTGAAACGAGCTGTTGTCAATATGTAATTGCAAAATTTCAAGATCAAAACAACTATAAAGCGAGAAAGATTTTTCGTATTTTTAAAAAAGTTGTAATTGTTTCACTTCTTTCACAGCATGTACTACTTTTAGCCTAACCAATTTTGGCCGTAACAAATTTTGGCCCCCCCCCCCCCATTCCAACCTCTCGAAAAATACCGCGTACAGAATTCGACCACTAAAATTTAAAAACTACGCGAACAAATACTTCCGAACCCATTTTTAGCAAAATTGATGCAATGGGGCTCTTGCAAGCTTTTGCTGTAAGGAAATGCATGGTACATTCTGTTGTAAAAACAGCAGCGAAAGTCACGCAAATCACACTGAAAAAGTCTAAGATTCAGTAATAAACTCACAAAACTGCTCTAACGGCAAGATCGTAGTATGACGCTTCAACGCAGGTATCATGGGAGATTCCTGTCTAAGTCACTTTCTCTACGGAAACACAGAGATTTGTCTCAATGTAGATAGGAATCTCCCATGATACCTGCGTTGAAGCGCCATTATGCCTGATTCTGAGAGTGAAATTCGTGATTTTTCAGTGCTCTCGTCGTCATTTTTACAGGTTTTCATGCAAGAATCAACTCTTCAATCCCCTGTAGCAAAAGTTTGCAAGAGCCCCATTGTCAGTGAGATGTGCCAGAAATTGCATTTAAATTAAAGGGGGATATTCTAAGGCTGATTTGTAATTATGCCTTGGGAACCATTCGTAGCTGTAGATGAAATTTTTTCCGCGGTTCTTGATCATCATAAGGTATCCTTTGGGCGGTCTAACTTCAAATTAATTGGTTAGGACCCAAAAGGGAACAAAGATTAAATTGTATGGTTGCTTTTTTCGAGTTGGTCCCTCCCCTTCCCTCCCTAGGAAAACGGAATTAGGTATCCCCCTCTCCCCAGAAAAAAAAAAAAAATAAATCAAACACTCCTTGTTTGAAATATTGAAGAATGAGGGAAACCGAAACTTTTCCCTTTTCAAACAAGAGCCGAGCTATTGCAGAGCTGCTGTTTCGCGATTATTTAATGAAATTGTTTTAATTCACCGATGATTCTACCGGTCGAGAAAATACATATTACACCGCTTCCTGCACGGAAATACTCAGATTTGTAATTTTTTTTTCAATCGGTGCAATCGCCGTTAAATTATTAAAATATCCGCAAGTTTTTTTAAAGTCATCGACGACTCCACCGGTTGAGAAAAGATTACAGATCAGAGTATTTTCGTGTATTGCAGCTAGACATGTGACATGTGACATGTGACCGGTCACATTGTGTTCTGTTAATCTCTATCTTTATCCGTTCGAATCCAAGTAAACTGTTAATTTTAAAATTGCTCAGATATAGCTTAAACTGTTGACAAAGTGTTGTGAATTTTAACCTAACATAAAATCTTTTTGTTCCTGTTAATGGACAATTTGTAAGTTTAAATCAAATTCTTCCAAATTCTTTAACCTCAAAACCAATGTGAAGTAATCGCAAGTAACCGTCTCCGGTCGACCTTGAAATCAGATGTTTAAAAACCAGCCACTGACTGTTGCCCTAATGATAATCGTTCTTCATAAGTTTCTCCTGCAAAAAAAAGAATGCAAATGGCGTACCACCAATGTATTTATAGCTTTGCTTCGTGTTTTGAAGGAGCCTTATACAACAGACGGCTAAATTAATTGTGAAATCTGTATAATTGTAAATTAGAATGGCAAATAAAGCCGGAAAAGAAGCTGTATCAAAGCATTCTATTTCTCCCCCTATTCTTCCACGTGCAAACAAAACTTACCATCTTAGAGAGGCAAAGTCGATTCGAGAGTCCAACTCAGCACTCTCACATAAAGTTCAAAAAGTCCAGAAAACTAAAAAAAGCCGAGGTATGAAGATAGCTCCATCGACCAATCAGGAAACTACATCACTTACAAACTTACAAACTGATGGTAACCATAGTGACTGCGCAACACCGACTTCTACTTTTCTGATCGGCTCACCGGATATATTCTCCACCCCTTTGCAACGACTGCCTTAGATTTGCTGGCGTCCTCTTCATCTTCGTCTAATGCATCGAATCTACTGGATGAACCTCAGAAGAAACCAGAAACTCAGGCTATTGCGACGCAAACTGACATCTCATATGTTTATCTAGTAGTAGGATTCACCGACAAAATAAGTGAATTGAATGAGCTCTCGGATAACTTGAAGGAAGAAAAGACATGTCTTATGGCGCAAATCGAAAAAGCTTCCTGTATTATGAAAGTGAGACAAGTAAAATGGGTTCATTTTTCTTAGGGGGCTCAACAAAACAACTGTCAACAATTGCTAACTATTGATTCGTGAACATTGCCCCTATAGAAGTCTACCTGAAACGCTTTGAAGTCAAAATTTCAATTAATTAATGCGTACAATTTTGAAATAAGTGATTACTGACATTTATTCTATCCAAATAACGTCAATTTAAACCATGAAGGAAGAAAACCTAACCCATTTCTATCACTCTATAGTAGGCAACTGCTTGCTGTTGTTTGGATGAGTCCCGATCTAAATTGACGAGGGAAATTTGATACCTGTCGCAAGCTTTGCACTGGGTCTTTATTTATCTTTGAAAAAAAAAAACCAGCGAAAAGAACTGTCCACTCTTTTCTTTATTACAATGACAAATAAAGTAACCGGCTGAATATAATTATAAAATAAGAAAAGAATATAATGGGAATCTATGCTCATCAGGAAAATGAGAAAATGGCCGAAATCAAGGCACTTTAAAAAAAATAAATTAAAGAATTTCCCCATTTTTGACAAAAGAAACTCTAGTACAGTCTTATCATTTATGGCTGAAATTATCCGAATGCTCCCGATGGAACGAGACTTGCACAAAAACATAGTCCTTAGGGTCCTAATGAAGGGATTTACAGCACTTTTTGTGATAGTTATGAGCTCAATTTACCTTTGCTGTTGTTTTTTTGTTTTGTTTGTTTAAATAATTTCTTAACTTCTGTGTACAAGCACAGTGCAGCAACTGTATACAAGAAAAAGAGGACAAATAAAACAAAAGACAAACAAAATAACACCGTAAAAAAAGCTGAGTAATAATAACAGGAAAAATTAGGTGGGACTTGAACTCGGATTCAAGATATCCGTAGTCCACTGTTCTACTGTTGTGCCACAACATTGATAGACATATGAGACTGATTCTTGGCTACATAATGATCTCCTGTCACGGGGGCTCATTTTAAAATCAAAATTTTGCAAATTCAAAGGCTCATTCACAAAAAGTGCTGCAAGTCCCTTCATCAGGACCCCAAGGACTATATTTTCGCACGAGTCCTGCCCACCTTTGCCTTCTTCTTGTTTGTGAAGCAAATCCTGAGACAGAAGTTGGAGTCAGTTTCACAAAATAGCTTGATTTTTCTGTATTCACTTTTCATTTAACTTTATTATTTCAGGGCAGAAAAATAGTCCTCTACGGCTGACTGCTTTGGGAGGGGCTATTTCTTTCCACGATGTTATCTTCCTTACAACATGTACTGTCCTCTCCACTTGACCATTTCCACAGCCTGAAACCACTTGGAATCATTATTTTTACCTTCAAAATTTTTGAGTTTTCTTCTATGCTGATGATTTCAGCAGGGCGGTAGCCATCAGAATGAGACAAAACAATGAATTCTCCCTGTGTGAGCTGCATATTCTTTGGAGCTCCTTTCTGTTGTGCGGTTGCAACATTACAAACATCTGATTCATTTAGTTAAGAATTTTACTTTTTGAAAAGTAACAAAGGTTCCTAGTGAGGGGAAAATGAAGCATTCCAAAGGCAACACAATTTTCAAGACTGTGAGTTTGTGTAATATAATAGTTGGGAAGAAACAACGACCAAACAAGTCAAGGAGCCCTTAAAGCCACTCCACCATTTAATTTGACTTGTTGGTAGCTGTGTTTCCCAATTATTATTTCTTAGACCTTGAACTGAGGATGGAGATTGTAGGCTGCAAAAAATATTGGCTGTTAAAGAGACGTCAATCTATGTATGCTAGAATGTTTCTCCTTTTTCTTATTTTTGCATTTTATTTTGTTCAAAATGTGCACTTTGTAGGCACTTCAAATCTATTAGTATAGAATGCATGAGAAAAAGTTATGTGTAGTTATTAAAGGATACCAAAAATGTTGATGGCTTCAGCTTCAACAACATTTTCATTTGTGAGGGTTGAATTTAAATCATTGCCGGAGCATCCGTCCTAAGGAAAAAAAAAGAGAAAACGTGCTGTCAATAAATTTAAGTAAAGAATTAAAAAGAAAAATAGGAATAGGAAGGAAGAAAGGAAAAAGAAACTGTAACGGAAAAAAAAGGATTGGAAAAGGCAAAAACCAAATAAAGAAAGAAAATAATTTTAAAAATTGACCGTGGCAAAAATAAGTGAGATTGTCTCCTCTCTTCCCCGCCCATGCTTGAAGTTTACCTAAATTAATTTTCTTTAGTTCAAGCTTACAAATTAAGAGTCAATTTTGTACTTTTGCTACAGCAAATTTGAGCATTGATTTTGATATAAAATAATAACAAAAATAGGAGGGCAAGGACTCAAATTCACTCCTAAACTGTCCACTGTATAAAACAGTGTCATCCTAAGATTGTATGACTCTACTAATATTTATCAATAGTTAATGTTACAGTTAACAATTTAGTTTCAGGGACACATACTTGGAGCTGTGAAGATTGAAAGGCGACAGTAGTTTCGTAGTTAATGTACCCTTTCTTCAGGGAGTGATGACTACAAACTGTATTATACTGGCAATCAAAGCAGGATAGCTTCCTTAAAAACAATTTTCCGTCTCCGACGTTCCATGTTATTTAATACACTTGCGTAATATCGGCAATTTTTGGTACAGTCAATGAATTAATTTTAGTTTTCACAGCAGCTACGGAGTCTTCTTTCACCATTATCACTTGAATCTTATTGCTGCTGTTAATACAGCTTAACAATTTCTCTGCTGAGTTAACATCTTTCCCTTGACACACTGATTGGTCTCCGCTTCTTTTAATCGCAGCTCCCACTCCATCCATGGGACCTTTACCGTGCCCAGGAGCGCTGTAATTCCAACTGATGAACTGAATGTCCTTAAAAAATGTTGGCACTAACGTGTAACATAAAAAGATGTTGAATCGATTTCGATATGGGAAGTTGGTCCGTCAGAAAAGAAATTGATGGTATTTGTCTGAGGATATTGTGTTGAAAAAGATTCCAGAATCGGAGGTAAGTGGGCCCAGACAGCATGCGCTTGGTGATCCAAATTATCTGATATGGAGGCAAAGGATTGGCAATTAGCAAGAGATGACAAATTATTGTACATAACTCCCGTATGTATGGCGATTTGACTTTTATTCCCTCCAAAGTGCATTGTTTGAACCTCACTTGCGTACTTGCTGATGTAATTTTCTGCAAAGTCAACTTGGAAATTGAGCTCGTTTACCTTTTCACTCTGCCTTTTGCTTTTTAGTTGGCATAATTGATGGTAGACTAATGACATGTGATTTTCAAACGGTTATTTTTGAGCAAAAAATTCAGAAATGAGATCTTTAACGCTACAAGAAATTTTCACTTTTTCTAGTTTCTTAAATTTTTGGAGATTACCTTTAATATTTTTCTCAATGTCTACTGTTTTCCATTGATAGAAATGAGTCGCAGAATCTTCTTGGTCTAAATCAATCTCTAATTTCTCTTTAATGATAGCTTCAGCATTGTTTGAGTTTATCATTTTTAAATTATGCAATCGATGAACAATAAATTTGAAATTTTCACATTTGATGCACGCGCAGGTGTCACGCTCACTTAATGATGGTTGTACAATCCAAAATGGTTTCAGTTCGCAAAATTTGGTATAGCCAACTTTGAAATTTTTAAACTCCTCTTGAAACTTCTTGTGGCTATCTTTCATTGACAGTAGCAATAACCGTTTTTGTTTTTCTTCTCCGTTTTCTATCATCACATCTTTTTTCCCAGGGCACATTTTACTTATCTTGTCATCTTCAAAGAAAAGTTGAATTTCCTTTGCACAACTAATCTGATCGCTTCTTGCCTTTCTTTCAAATTCACATACATACTACCAACTTTCTGGATCATTTTGACGCTGATGATTTCATTTTCTTCATCCGTAAAATTGTACTTCCGGAAATTTTCTGTCGCAACTAACTTGTTGAAAATTTGAGTTTCTTTGAAATTCAATTCTTTTTTTTTGGTAACAAGAGCAGAGACTAACGTTTCTCCGAAAATGAGCTTCCTCTTTATTTTCTCGTCAACCTTCCTTCCAGCTAGGAACCGCTCAATTTTTTTTCTAGGCGATGGCGATGTCGATGGTTTACTTGTAGCCGATTCATTTTCACGTTTCTTAGATCTTTGTCTTTTTTTCAGGGTTTGTTTTTCTCTTTGAAGCCTTGATATTTGTTCTGTTGCTTTCTTTAATTGGCGGTAAACAGCTTGTCTTCCCGCTTTCATTTTTCTTTGCCCTCTCTTTTTCGCTTCTGATTCAAAGGGAGCATCATTACTACTTCCTGCATCACTAATCTGAGAATTCAATACTTTCTGGCGTGCTCTGTATTCTCTTACTCTGATCATCTCGGCTAATTTGTGTGCTTCTCTTGCTTTGTCTGTTTGTTTAGGTTTTCTTATAAGGTTTTTCATCTTGTGATACCTCTCTAGACTTAATTTCCTGAAATGTGCTTTTTCCTCCTCTGTCTGTTTACTACGGTATTTGCGCATCCTTTCCTTTATCTTTTCTCTTGTTTTGCAGGCTGCTTCAATTTCTTCTCCTCTCACACAGACTTGGTCTTCTTTGCTTGTTGTAGTTTTTCTGTCTTTTCTTGCCGGAAGTTCACAATTTTTCTGTCCTGCCTTTTTGACAGAGGCATCGTAGCATCGTTTTGTATTTTTTTGTCTTTTCCCTACGGGATCTTCTGCGATGAATTTCTTTGGAGCCTCCTTTCTTGCTCTCTCACTTCTTCTTACTTCTATAGAGGATGACTTGTCCAGAACGTAGGTAATTGGCTGATTCATAACTCCTGCAAATGATTCATTGATTTGATAGATTTAGCACGTTCACTTTGCGCCGGAATGATAATTTCTGCCCATGAAGCAGCGGATTCAGGGAGGTGCCGACGTTTCCGGAGGGGGGGAGGGCAAGATTGCAATTTCGCCTCCCTCTACCATTCGCCTCCCATGAAGTTTATGAATTTGATTACCCTTTTTCCTGTTTTTTTATAAGTCAACCTTGATTTTGCTGCCTTCCAAAAGCCCTTATTGAATTTAATGACCTTCTTTTTTTCCTTGGTCACCATGATTTTGCCACCCCCGGAAAGTGCCACCAACGCCAAGGGTACCCCCCCCCCCCCCTCAGCACGTCCCTGGCTGGATTTGATTGTAAGAAGATCCATTACCATTGGTTTATAAATGAAATTATTGTGAAATGAGCTTTTTCATACAAGATCTAGTAAATTTTGAGCAGAAATTTTCAAACACAGGGAAAGAAAGAGAATTTGAATTCAGAGGAATAAAAAGTGACTGTCAGGCAAGTATCACGAGTGTGCATGTAAGTTAATTTGATTGTTTGAAGGCGCTTCACAATTTTCAAAGTTGCCAAGAGACCAGTGTACAATGGCCAATTCTTATCCTAATGCATCACTTTCTTTCTCCTGGCAAAGCAGATTCATAGAGCTAATAGCCGATAGAGCAGTTATTCCAGTGAGTACCTATAGTTTGTTTCAGAAGTAACTCGGTGGACCCAGACTGATAAGAAGCTTTGGAATTTTTCTAACGTTATTTCTCATATCGCATGACGGAAATAAATGAAAATGAGCCTTGACTTTTCATTGAAGGGCGCTTAAAAAAAAAAAAGTCAGTCACACGCAAGGTTCTTTTCATTTGAAGGAATGAAAATTCGCAAAACATTATTAGTCAGGTCTGCCTGCACTCTTGAAACAAACTGTAAGACCCCCTAAATGTTGACGGACGGACTGCATTATCCGTCCATTAATTTCTGTCCAACTCTAGTCTTGGTGAAGGATGAGTTAGAATATCAGCAACCATAGATTCAGACAGAACATATTTCAATGTGCTATTCCTGAGTGTCTCTAGCATCACGGAAAACCTTGGAAAAAAACTAATGTCAATTTATTACTTTTCTCACCTATTTAGTTTTGCTGAAGATTTGATCCGCTGAATAAATGAACCACCAATCCCTGGCAATGAAAACTGAAAAGAAGAAACAAAAATAAATATCAATCCTCAGTGTACAGCAAATAAATCAAGTTTCAGTCAGTGCATGAGTTAAGACTAGTTAGCGTGCCTCGTCAATTCTGAGCATAATTTGGAAAGGCTAGTGCTCATGTTGTCATGCAGGTGCAATAGGTGATTCCTGTCCTGATTTGCCACTTTCTTGGCAAAGGAGATTTATGTCTAGAGCTAATAGCGGCTAAAGCTTATTCCAGAGAAAACTTTACGATTTACAATGAATTTGAATGGCGACATTGCATAATAACTGTGGAGTAGCCGTGTCTTATTAAAAATTGGCTCTTTCCATGTGCGTCCGCAGAAAATTATCTAAGGGATGATGTAAAACCGCAATCCTACATTGCTGGGGGGGGGGGGGGGGGGTAAATATTATTTTCATAAAAAATTTAATGGCTTTCAGCTTATCTGAGGAAAATTGGCTTGAAAATCAGTATTTTTCAACTTCTGGGGTTTCTGACTGCTTCCGTCGCATTTCTCCGATGGCGCCCATTTCACTTTCTCCATAGATAAAATGTCTCTTTAAAAGCATGAGAAAGCTTTCAACGAGTGAATTTCAGAATTTTTCAGCATCATTATCGTTCTTTTCAGTGGTTTTTTTTACAGAAGCTGTCACCTCATTCATCAGTAGCAAAAGCTTGCGACAGGCCCATTGAAACAAGGCTTTGTTAAAATAAGTTATGTACCGGCTACTAATTTAAGCCACGGCTACCAACTGTTGGCCTGTGCTCCTACGATTTTGTATATTTGCAATGACCCATACCTTACAGCTTTGAAACGGAAGAAAAGAAATGAATACGAGTACATATCAAACATCAGTGCGGCAGATACATTAAATTTCAGCCAGTACCTATGTCAACACAAACAGATTTTCTGCTTTAGCAAGATGCGGATATGACGTGCATTCAATGCAAACAATGCTTTGATAACCTCTTCTGGATTTGAGACTTCCCAGTAATAATTACAATGCAGATGAACATTGTTTCAGTTTCCAGGATCTTTTCCTCTTCTCTGATAGAATCAATCAATTAAGTAAGTAAGGAAGTGAAGAAGTGAAAAATTGTGCCAAATGATAAGCAGAAGCATACTACACCTAGATACTACCTGTATATTTGCAGCTAGAATGATATTTAGATGATTTTCTATCAGCCGACTCAAACCCCCCTTCAATTACGTTCATTTTCCTTCGTTACTCGTAGCGTAACAAAGTACACTGGTCTGCAAAAAAAAAATGACGAAAATTTCCAAGCTGATGTTTTGGGTGATTCTTATGTTTTTTGGGTCGCTGAACCCGAAAATGACCTCCGTTTTTCTCTATCACCCTCCAGTTTTCCGGGAAATCCATTTTTCTCCGGAAAATTCACCGTTTACCGTCAAGTACAAAATGATTACTAAAATTGATTATTTTCTTGCATGTAGAAGCAGGAAATAGCATAAAATCTTCTCTAAAACGAATTAAGATGCTTAAAAGTGATGTTAGAGTTAGGTTGGGGTGGGAGAAAATGACAGGGGGGAGCGTGGGGGGTAAAAAATGACCAATTTGCATGAAAAATCGGTGAAAATTCAGTGTTTTTTGTTGCCTTTATGGTTTTTTTGGCCCCAGAACCTAATTTCTGGTCACCTCATTGTGGCTCAAGAATTAGCATAAGACCCTGCGGAGTCCACCACTGTTTGTGGTGGGAGGGGGGTGTACAGTTATTGCATGAAAAGTTTCCAAAAACGGACGGAATGAAACCCTTCATTTTCTGTACGTTTTCTAATTGTATTTTATGTATGTGCCTCCGAAGCCCCCTCTCACCCATTTTGCTGCTTTCCTCACCCCCTTTAACTTCTATACACCCCCACCAGCAACCCCTCCCCTCCCCCACAGCCATCATATTCGTTTAATACGGGGTAATTCCATTTCAAGTCAACCAAAAATATGAACAATGGCACCTGGCACCCACCTGTCCCACCTCCTTAGATTTGGTTGAAACTTGGTAGGTACTTGTGTTCTCATCACAATTTTAAGAGGCTAAATTGAAGCGTTCGTCCTAAATCCTCTTAGTTTTTTAGTTGTGGAAGTTTTAAGTTTTCGGTATTTTTCCGGAAATAGCGTTATTTTTGTCACGTCAAAATGTTGTCATTTTAACATTAAAAAATCGAAACTCTCGTTCCTTGCACGAATCATCACCAAACTTTGAGGACATATGTGTTTTAAATGTGTTCATTTAGAAAAAAAAATGTCTGCAAGACCTATTCGGCCCCCAAAACGGGCCACAAAGTAATAAATTTTGAAACTCGACTCATTTTTGAGCCTAAAACGATCTAACTTCAGATGAGTGTTCCTCTAAAGGCACGGATTTGATTTTAGATTTCTTTAGCTCAAATGAGCCTAAAAGTATGATAAAAAAGGCTGTAAAAATAAATTCATGCGGTTTTTGCTCCTTGCACTGTACACATGCTATGTTTATTTATATGTTTCGCACTGCGGAGCGTCGATTTGCGCGAATCGCGTTATCTGGCATTTTGGCGCGTTCAGTTTGGTATGATAAAATACCTCTACACGTCTAAAATTTTGGTTTCTAGGGCAATTTTTCTTGTAATCCAACGTGGTGGCAATGGTTTTTTTCTTAGATTTGTTAAAAACTTAAAACCCGATATTATATCCCTCAAAGTCGGCAAGAAACACCATTTTCAAAAACGAACCGAAATTCGCGAATCGCGTTCCGTTTCGCATGATGGAATATTGCTGTACATCTGAAATCTTGATTTCTGGGTCAATTTTTCTTCTTTTTTAACGTGGTGGCTATAGTTTCTTTCTCAAAATTGTTAAAACCCAATATTATATTCATCGAAGGTACCAAAAAAACACGATTCTCATCAGAGACAAAGCAAAGTTCACGAATCGCGTTTGCCGGCGATTTGAAGCGTTCCGTTTGGCAGGAAACTGGTAGGAGGGGGGGGGGGGGTTGCTGGTGGGGGTATATAGAAGTTAAAGAGGGTGAGGAAGGCAGCAAAATGGGTGAGAGGGGGCTTCGGAGGCACATACATAAAATACAATTGGAAAACGTACAGAAAATGAAGGGTTTCATTCCGTCCGTTTTTGGAAACTTTTCATGCAATAACTGTACACCCCCCTCCCACCACAAACAGTGGTGGACTCCGCAGGGTCTTATGCTAATTCTTGAGCCACAATGAGGTGGCCAGAAATTAGGTTCTGGGGCCAAAAAAACCATAAATGCAACAAAAAACACTGAATTTTCACCGATTTTTCATGCAAATTGGTCATTTTTTACCCCCCACGCTCCCCCCTGTCATTTTCTCCCACCCCAACCTAACTCTAACATCACTTTTAAGCATCTTAATTCGTTTTAGAGAAGATTTTATGCTATTTCCTGCTTCTACATGCAAGAAAATAATCAATTTTAGTAATCATTTTGTACTTGACGGTAAACGGTGAATTTTCCGGAGAAAAATGGATTTCCCGGAAAACTGGAGGGTGATAGAGAAAAACGGAGGTCATTTTCGGGTTCAGCGACCCAAAAAACATAAGAATCACCCAAAACATCAGCTTGGAAATTTTCGTCATTTTTTTTGCAGACCAGTGGTATCGTAACAAAGTGTACACTCCAAATTCGCGTATTTTGCAGAATGTCAAGAAAGGCAATAAAAATGAATTAATCTATGATTGGGCATTCAAACACACTTGCCGCCTACTTTTCATCCACGATTTGCTCAAATTGAATTTTTGATTGAAATTGGGTGTTTATTGCATTTTCTTGTGTTGAGTAATTAGTGCTACACATCTAAATCTGACGCTAAAAATGACTTTAAACAAATGTTACTTACCGGTATCAGCTGGTCCTGTTGCCATCTCCTTGACCTCTTGAGGCTAGGAGGATCCAGGGAATTACAGCTAGCGCTGTCTGTGCCTGATTTACCGCACATTTTTAATGCGTAAAAAGTGTACGCAAGAGGTCGCCACCCGTTCTGATTGTGATTTCCTCCGCTCCAATACTCATCACAAGTCCAGTTTTGCCGTTAAAGTAACTATTCATTTCCACTTAAAGATAAAAATTGGCGCTGCAAAGGTATTTAATTGTTCTTCGTAGGAAAATTACCCTTTTAATCTAAGACTCACTCCTGGGGACAGTAACAAAGTGTACGAATTCCGCCTGAAAAATGGTGATATATTCCACGGTATTGATAATTTTTTGCCCTGTTATTTTTTTGTCCTCCCTCAGACCAGGGGCGTGCCGTGGGGGGAGCATGTGGGTACCCTTGCCCCGGGCGGCACTCTCGGGGGGCGGCAAAATCAGGGTGAACAACCAAAAAAAAAAAGGTTATCAAATTTCAAAATGAATTTCAGAGGGGGGCACAATCAGTGTGTAACAAGCAAAAAAAAAAAAGGTCATCAAATTTATAATTTTGTTCACAGAGGGCGGCAAGATTGCATTCTTGCCCCCCCTCTCTGGAAACCACGGCACGCCCCTGCCTCAGACAGAGAGTTTCGATGAAAAATCACTGCTATTTATCTTTTTACTCTTTACATATAGTCCATCGCCCCTGGGGACATGCAATTCCCGTTATCGTGAAACCGCCCATATTTGGAAATATGGGTTGGCAAAAGAGAGCGAGAACGTGCCATATTATCAATATACGCCAGAGTCCGTGCTTGAAAACGAGCTTGTGAAATTGTACTGGGACCGCCCTATCTCAACAGATCGTACCATCATAGCTAATAGACCTGACATCACGCTTGTTCTGAAGGCAACGAAGAAGACGTTCCTTATCGATATTTCGATCCCGAATGATACTAATATCCAAGTAAAATATGAAGAGAAGATGTCAAAGTACAGTCCACTTGCGGTAGAAATAAAAAGAGTTTGGAGACAAGAACACGTCAAGATTATTCCGATGGTCATGTCAGTAACCGGAATTACTCCCAAGTCATTCTCCAATGGACTTCGGGATCTGAATGTTCCTCTTCCTATACACAATAGAATTCAGAAAGCTGTCCTCCTCAGTACTTGTAGTATAGTTAGACAATTTTTCAATTTATAATAGTACAATTTGATAGGACTTGATATGTCCGTCCTTTCATTTTAAATCTGGTTTTGGGAGTGTTTAAAAATTGTTGAATGAATTTATGCCTGATGTATTAAAAGATTCGTAAAATTTTAAAATTGTTGAAAGTTAAAAAAACTTAAAAAAAGACAGAGTTTCAAAAAACGCTGTAGGGCCCCCCGAAGCCCCAAAATTTTGGGGTGAGGGGACCTTGTACCCTTTTTCACAGAAAATACATGTGATACATCAAAAGAAAGCCCTTGGTCTGCCGTTCAGAAACTTCTTAGTTTTCTCAAATCCAATGATTTGGAGGGTCACAGCGGTCAATCAAACATGGCCCTAAAATTTTTCAAAAATCACCCCTAACTCAGTAAAGGGTGGTTTTTAGAAAAAAAACAACTCAGAAATGCCGTATTAGATTCCAATGTCAAAACATACCCTTTCCATTTGAGTTTTTTGAGATACGGGTACCCACCCCCCTAAATAACCCCCAAGGGGTGGTTTTCGGGGGCTGAAAATATTTTCCCCGAATTCTTTGGGGTCGATATACAAAGGGTGTCCCAAAAGTAAGTGGACTGATGCTGCCATTTCAAAACCATTCTACTTAGAGACTTGATCTTGGTTTTATTTTAAAGATTAAATCATTTTCTATCGATTAAGACCAGGATCAGTTCATTTCATTAAAAATTAAAAAAGTTATGACGCTTTTTGTGAAGGGTGAACGCGCGCCGCCTATAGGTTTTTGACAAACAAATTCTTACCAATTATTAATCTTCTACTCCGCTATCCCCCGACTCCACCTGAATTTCCGGTTGCTTCTCAAAGTATTTTCCGCCACTTTCCAGACATTTGTGCATTCTTTCCTCCCATTTTCTAAGAAAAGTCTTCTCAAATTCTTCTTCTGGAATTTTTTTTAGGGTTATTTGAACTTCTGTCTTGATTTCAGCCTTAGTCTCAAATCTTCGTCCACGAAGATCCCTTTTCAATGTTGGAAACAGCCAGAAGTCGCATGGTGCGAGATCTAGACTGCACGGTGGTTGTCTCAACAGTTGAATACCCTTCTTCTCTAAAAATTCAAGAGTAAAATTTGATTCATGCGGCCGCAAAATCCCCAGCATACCGCGCGCGCGTACTGAAAAGTGAACAGAAGTCGGCCGCGGTGAGATTGCTCCTGATTTTTCCCGCGAACTGTCCGTCTTATCTCGTTACCTAGAGCACGACTGGAGCCAGCAGACGGCCATACATGTACACGGAGAAAAAACCCGTGGTCGTGGCTGTCAATGGGTTCGATAGCTATTTTTTCGGTCATGGCGGTCGAAGTTACGGCAGCGCCAACCACAATTTCGATACTTTTTGCAAATGGCTCTCAAAGCTTTGGTCCCTACGACCGAGGAGTCTCGGTATCTCTCTACACTACCGATGCTATGGTAAAGTCGTCCTCTTATCGACAGCCACTACCATAGTTTCGACGACTCTTTGCCTATCACCAACTTCGACAGAGAGAATCGAAGCGGCTTCGTAGACACGCACGAATCTTCGATCCGGTGTACCACGGTATTGAGACTAAAATTACCCTGTATCGTAATTTTCGATAGCAACATTTGACCGTTATTTTTTCAGACGAGTAAGGCGTGCGTTTCGTTTCTAAACTGTCGTTTCTTCGCGAATCTGTTAAAAGACATTAAATTAATGGAGGTTGAACATAATCGTTGTCTCAAATATGCCAATATATTATTTGAGACAAAATGAAGTATTAACTAGTTGGGTAATTTTTTTCTATCTTACGGAATCATTTTAGCAATGTCTCCGTCGAAACGCATGTAGTCATGTACATACCTTAAATCAATTCCAACAAGACAACAGTCACAGAAAAAAAAAAATACTCAAATTATTTCAGATGAAAAATAAGGTTAAGATTGAATTCAGTGAACGAAAATTATGCGGGAAACATGTTTCATTCAAAGAAATTTGATACATTACAATTGAGCGTCACCGAAAATATTAACTGTCAGAAATTCGAAGAAATAAGTATTTTAGGCAAAAAAGAAGGCCAGATATGAAATCAGCGTACCAAAATTACTAGGAAAGCATGTATCACTTAAAGAAATCCGATAAAATTAAGGCAATTAAGAGCTCCGTATTCATGAGTATCAATTGAGATGCGTCTCACAAGGAGAGGATACGAGTTGTGGATCACCGATTTGGTTCAAATTTAACATCATAAGCGTCGGTAGACGCAGACGGCAAGTCAGGTAACCCCACCCTACTACCACCCTCTCTACGACCTGACAAGTCTGCGCTGCGTAAACGCTTATAATTACAGAAATTATTTCATTCCCCCAAACCGTGCCTTGATATGATCCTGTAGCGAAAAAACTACGCAACCAAACTCATCAAACTTGGTCTTATTTTAACCAGCGTGTTCTGTGCTCGTGCCTTTTTTTTGTTTGAACGCAATCCGTCTAATATTTATTGAGAAATGATAAAAAAACTGAATTTCTTATTATAACGGCTATTTCAAACTACGCGGTAACTCTACTCTCATTGGCTACTGCCTTTTAGTATTTGAGATCGCCGCGAGAATCGACGCTTCATCGTCAGTCAACAACAACTGCACATCATTTCAAAACAAAAACATTTCTCCCTGCTTTGACACTTTTGAAATAAACTCGTTACAAATACATGAGTGATACAAGTGATTATTGTTTCAATTGCAACGGAGGCCGTGAATTACGAAATTTGTCCTCCTCAGTTCTTCTTTTTAAATAAATGTACCAAACATCTTTTCTAGTTATTTCTTTTGTGTGCTTCTAATTTGCTGTATGCACGCGTATAGTAAAGGTTGGTTTGCTCTCACAGTTAGGTACTTTTGCATATTCATTTACTTAATAACTATTCTAGCTCTGAAGCTGAAAGTATTCGAATTTGGGCATAACCGCGGAGCTTCATTTTCCACTTCATTGCTTGCAAATGCAACAGCTGAGTACCGTAATACTGTTGATCACTGGAGGGAGAGTAGTTTCTGATGTGTTTACAGTACCTTTGTGATTTTAGCACAGAATTATACAATGTAATATTCTGTGATTTTAGTATAATTATTCATAAGCAAGTAGTGACAAAAGTTCTTTGCTGTGTACTTGTAGAGTTTACAACTGATATGTTTATTTGATGAGAACTGGTAGTGACAGTACCTTATTTCCCTGAAGTTACAGAATTGAGCTATAGCGGATCTGCCAGCGGCAGAGTAGCCAGTGGCGGATCGGCCAGAGGCGGACCGGCCAGCGGCGGATTACCCATTGGCGGATCGGCCAGTGGCGAATCGCCCAGAGGCGGACCGGCCAGCGGCGGACCGGCCAGGGGCGGACCGGCCAGTGGCGGACCGGCCAGTGGCGGATCGGCCACCGGCGGACTACCCAGTGGCGGATCGGCCAGCGGCGGCCTAGCCAGTGGCGGATCGGCCACCGGCGGACTACCCAGTGGCGGATCGGCCAGCGGCGGCCTAGCCAGTGGCGGATCGGCCAGAGGCGGACCGGCCAGCGGCGGATTACCCATTGGCGGATCGGCCAGTGGCGAATCGCCCAGAGGCGGACCGGCCATCGGCGGAAAGGCCAGTGGCGGATGGGCCAGCGGCGGATCGGCCAGCGGCGGATCGGCCAGCGGCGGATCGGCCAGTGGCGGATCGGCCAGCGGCGGCCTAGCCAGTGGCGGATCGGCCACCGGCGGACTACCCAGTGGCGGATCGGCCAGCGGCGGACCGGCCAGCGGCGGACCGGCCAGTGGCGGATCGGCCAGAGGCGGACCGGCCAGTGACGGATCGGCCAGCGGCGGATTACCCAGTGGCGGATCGGCCAGTGGCGAATCGCCCAGTGGCGGATCGGCCACCGGCGGACTACCCAGTGGCGGATCGGCCAGCGGCGGCCTAGCCAGTGGCGGATCGGCCAGCGGCGGCCTAGCCAGCGGCGGATCGGCCAGAGGCGGACCGGCCAGTGGCGGATCGGGCAGAGGCGGACCGGCCAGTGGCGAATCGCCCAATGGCGGATCGGCCACCGGCGGACTACTCAGTGGCGGATCGGCCAGCGGCGGACCGGCCAGTGGCGGATTGGCCAGCGGCGGCCTAGCCAGTGGCGGACCGGCCAGCGGCTGCCTAGATAGTGGCGGATCGGCCAGCGGCGGACCGACGAGAGGTGGATCGGCCATCGGCGGACTACCCAGTGGCGGATCGGCCAGCGGCGGACCGGCGAGAGGAGGATCGGCCATCGGCAGTGGCGGATTGGCCAGCGGCGGCCTAGCCAGTGGCGGACCGGCCAGCGGCTGCCTAGATAGTGGCGGATCGGCCAGCGGCGGACCGACTAGAGGTGGATCGGCCATCGGCGGACTACCCAGTGGCGGATCGGCCAGCGGCGGACCGGCGAGAGGTGGATCGGCCATCGGCGGACTACCCAGTGGCGGATCGGCCAGCGGCGGATCGGCCAGTGGCGGATCGGCCAGTGGCGGAACGGCCAGTGGCGAACCAGCCAGTGGCGAATTGGCCAGCGGCGGATTAGCCAGTGGCGGATCGGCCAGCGGCGAACCAGCCAGTGGCGGATTGGCCAGCGGTGGACCGGCCAGTGGCGGATCGGCCAGAGGCGGACCGGCCAGTGACGGATCGGCCAGCGGCGGATTACCCAGTGGCGGATCGGCCAGTGGCGAATCGCCCAGTGGCGGATCGGCCACCGGCGGACTACCCAGTGGCGGATCGGCCTGCGGCGGCCTAGCCAGTGGCGGATCGGCCAGCGGCGGCCTAGCCAGTGGCGGATCGGCCAGAGGCGGACCGGCCAGTGGCGGATCGGGCAGAGGCGGACCGGCCAGTGGCGAATCGCCCAATGGCGGATCGGCCACCGGCGGACTACCCAGTGGCGGATCGGCCAGCGGCGGACCGGCCAGTGGCGGATTGGCCAGCGGCGGCCTAGCCAGTGGCGGATCAGCCGCTGGCGGACTACCCAGTGGCGGATCGGCCAGCGGCGGACCGGCCAGTGGCGGATCGGCCAGCGGCTGCCTAGCCATTGGCGGATCGGCCAGCGGCTGCGTAGCCAGTGGCGGATCGGCCAGCGGCTGCCTAGCCAGTGGCGGATCGACCAGCGGCGGACCGGCGAGAGGTGGATCGGCCATCGGCGGACTACCCAGTGGCGGATCGGCCAGCGGCGGACCGGCCAGTGGCGGATCGGCCAGCGGCGGACCGGCCAGTGGCGGATCGGCCAGTGGCGAACCAGCCAGTGGCGGATCGGCCAGCGGCGAACCAGCCAGTGGCGGATTGGCCAGCGGTGGACCGGCCAGCGGCGGGACGGCCAGCGGCGAGACGGCCAGTGGAAACGGAACTGTAGGTTAGCATATGGATCAGGGAAAAGAAAGGGAAATGAGACTGTTGTCCCTATCGTAAAATGAGCACTCGAGAGTCTATGTGAATGTTGTCCGGAAACTATTCATAACTGCTGGCTAGTCAGCTGATGGATAACAACTGTAGCTTTTATTTGTGGAATGAGAAACTGGAATTTTACAAGCTAAAACCAGAGTATATCCCATCAAAAACCTTTCCAGGTGCAAGCAGACGGCATCAGGTAATTATGTCTGTCACAAAAAGCCGTTCCAATGCATCCACTCAAAGATATGATATGATGGGAACGGCAAGTCTCCTTCAAAAGGGCATCCAGCAGGGCAAATGTTAATCATTTTTCAAAATCAACACTATCCATCTGCGGCGAATTTAGTGAAGGAAAAACTTTGAGGGATGTATTTCTTTATTTTTTATTTTCAAACGCAAAAACTTGCCGCCGTTCATCGCCTTAAAAAAAAAAATAATAATAATAATTAATATTTTTCTTTTTTAAGGCGATGAACGGCGGCAAGTTTTTGCGTTTGAAAATAAAAAATAAAGAAATACATCCCTCAAAGTTTTTCCTTCACTAAATTCGCCGCAGATGGATAGTGTTGATTTTGAAAAATGATTAACATTTGCCCTGCTGGATGCCCTTTTGAAGGAGACTTGCCGTTCCCATCATATCATATCTTTGAGTGGATGCATTGGAACGGCTTTTTGTGACAGACATAATTACCTGATGCCGTCTGCTTGCACCTGGAAAGGTTTTTGATGGGATACATATTGTTCAGGGAAAATATACGGACCCATATTTTGCCGTTTGCGCCAATGGGCAGTAGTTTCGTCAAAAATTTTTTTTAAAAATCGGACAAAAATGGGTAGAAAAATCGTGTTTTCCGAAGTAACACTGATCTGCCTAAATTGCGACACCATCTCCCATCTCGGATCGGTTGCCGAGTGGTATCGTCCTCGCTCGCCATACCCGACGTCCCGGGTTCGATTCTCGTTCCTGCCGCCTACTTTTTGCGCACTCCATTTTTTTTGTTCTATTTCAATCGTTTACACATTTGCTCTCGAATATTCAGTGCATCTTTTTTGGCATAGAATTAACGCAATAAGAACGGAAACTTTCATAATTATAGGTAGCAGTTTCTAGCATTTTTTCACCTGTCTTTTTTCTCTTTGCCTTGCATAAGGACTTTGACTCTTTTCGAATTGCATATATGCATATGAGGTTACGACACCCCCCCCCCCACGCACGCGCGTAAGGGCTACGCAATTAAAGCTTTATGAAATGAAAGCACATAAATTACTTTTGTTCTGATTCTAATGAAAGTTTTCGTCCTGATTGCGTTATTCTTTATTAATTTATAAGTGCATTTTTTTTTAAAAAATATACGATCAAATTGACTTTTTTTTATACTGATGATGTTTTTCACCGTAATAACTGTCATCTCATGCATGTCATACAGGAAATCAGACTTTTCTGGAATAACCAAAGATGCAAACAAGGTGTACTGTAGCACATTTTTTAATAAATAGGTGCACTCAGGACGAAAACTTTCATTAGAATCAGAACAAAAGTAATTTATGTGCTTTCATTTCATAAAGCTTTAATTGCGTGAAAAAAGACAGGTGAAAAAATGCTAGAAACTGCTACCTATAATTATGAAAGTTTCCGTTCTTATTGCGTTAATTCTATGCCAAAAAAGATGCACTGAATATTCGAGAGCAAATGTGTAAACGATTGAAATAGAACAAAAAAAATGGAGTGCGCAAAAAGTAGGCGGCAGGAACGAGAATCGAACCCGGGTCGTCGGATATGGCGAGCGAGGACGGTACCACTCGGCAACCGATCTGAGATGGGAGAAGGAGTCGCAATTCAGGCAGATCAGTGTTACTTCGGAAAAAACGATTTTTCTACCATTTTTGTCCGATTTTTAAAAAATTTTTTTGACGAAACTACTGCCCATTGGCGCAAACGGCAAAATATGGGTCCGTTTATTTTCCCTGAACTATATGTATGTTAAATTTGAACCAAATCGGTGATCCACAACTCGTATCCTCTCCTTGTCAGCCGTAGTGCGAGCCACGAGCCGAGCCGAGCGCCGCAACGAGCGAGAACCTCTCATTTTCGGACACCTCTCTAAGGCTCAAAACTGGTTTTTTGTAAAGTTTAATGAAACGAAATGATTTTCCTAAGTGCCTCCCACATGGTACTGCAAAAAAGAAAAAAAAATAATGATAACTCTAGAAGCTATTGTACTTTGAAGATCACCTAAAAGTAGAGATCAAACTTTCAAATCTGATTGGTATATATACAAACTATTCTTCACACTATTCTGCGCGACGGTGTGATATGGTATTCTTACCATACTAGCGCTGTGGAAAGTCGCAGTGTTCTCATTCTGCAACACTGAAAGAACTGTGCTCCGGTAGTACACCTATTGCTCCGGTAGAGCCGAAGCACGTGCTGAATCAGATAGCTTCGCGTAGCAAAGCTCGGTAGTACATAAGCACGTGCTTCGGGAATGTATATAAAGAAGAGTGAAAAAAGAGCGTGCCGCTACCCAGGATCGAACCGGGGATGTATCATTCCAGGGTCCAGTGCGTTACCACTGCGGTGCTCAGTGCTTGTGGAATACGAGGTCTGATTGCTGCGTATATAAGGGTAGCGCTCCGAGGCGCACACTCTTTACGACGCGCTTAGTTAAGTGAGCAAACTCTGTGAATATGCTCCTAAATTGTAACGTAGCGTTCTTTCAGAGATCGCCGATGACAAATTCTCAGAGTGAATTGATTTCAAGAGTGAACCCGTTCTACTCTGATACTTAACAGAGAAAAGATGGCGACAGGTCCTGCTAATTGTATGTCATTGCACGTGTTGCCCGCCTACGTCGCAATGCCGAAGCAAGAGGTTCGGGACTACTCAGAGACAAATAGAGACCTTGCACTATTCCTACGCGCGGTGTCCACTTTTCGTGGTTCAATTTTGTTCGGAACTCATCGGAACAACAGCCAACATTCGCATAATGTTGACTGATGAGCACGTATTTTGCATTCGCCGAGCAAAACCTGTTTCCGTTTCCGGGACCGCGGACCAATCACAGCCTTTTGTTGAGCTTCACCATCCAACATTATGCGAAGGTTGATTGTTGAGGCCGATGAGTCCCGACAAAAGTAGTTCACGAAAAGTGGACACCGCGCGCAACCACGGGAAGAATAGGGAGTGCACGGTCTCTATTTGTCTCTGGGACTACTAGAGCATGTGGCTCGCTACTACCGACGGAAAGCCCGCTAGTCACAGAACTTTGCTTCGGATATGCCTCCTTCAGGTTCCCGAAGCATGTATTCGGTAGAGCCAGAACTTTTTTTTTTCAGTGAACGTTTCTTGTCACTTCCTGAGACGAATGCTAGATCATGGGAAGATGAGATTCTCTGAAACTGAGGGGGAGGGGTAATCGTGAATGTCAGTGGCGGTGGCCTCAAATGCGATCATTCCCATCAGGAGACGCATATCAGACAGACGGTAATCTATCAGGTTGGGAGGAGACGATGGATAACTGTATAAGTCACGGGTGGGGAGGAAGAAAATCAAGAGCAGATGAAAGAAAAATAATTTTAAAATATTTCTTTCTTATTTGGGCATGAGTTCGGTAGTGGCTCTCATGGGTTCGGTCGTGGCTCTCATAGGTTCGGTAGTGGCTCTCATAGGTTCGGTAGTGGCTCTCATGGGTTCGGTAGTGGCTCCCATGGTTTCGGTAGTGGCTCTCATGGCTTCGGTAGTGGCTCCCATACCTACGGTAGTGGCTCTCATGGGTTCGGTAGTGGCTCCCATAGCTACGGTCAAGCCTATCACGAACTTCGGTCGTGGTGATCACTACCACTCGGTAGTGTCTGTCGAAGTTAGTAGGGTGCCATATACTCCATAGATTTCGGTAGCCACTGTCGAAGTTCGGTAGCGACGATCACGGGTTTTTTCTCAGTGTATGCCACGTCGCTTAAGGTGTTGGCACGGAATTTCAAGTGAAAAAAGTTCACTGGAAATGTATAAGAGATAAGAAAAAAACAATTCAGCCAATATTGTCAAAAACCTATAGGCGGCGCGCGTTCACCTGTCACAAAAAGCGTCATAACTTTTTTAATTTTTAATGAAATGAACTGATCTTGGTCTTAATCGATAGAAAATTATTTGATCTTTAAAATAAGACCAAGATCAAGTCTCTAGGTTGAATAATTTTGAAATGACAGCATCAGTCCACTTACTTTTGGGACACCCTTTGTACGTTACACGTGTTTTACCGAATTTTCATATTTGCCTTAGTTTGGCCACAATAAAAGCTTGCCAGGTAGTCTGAGACACCCTGTATATACTTTAAAATTTAATCACGCTTCAACAACATTTGTGAAACATAACGCATTAATTTACAATCACAGTTATTTCGAAGAAAGTCCAATGTTTTGTCCTTGTCTCACTCATAGTTTTTTATGAGCATAAAAGTCTATCATATGGGCTCATCGGCACCATCAGACCATCACACCACGTGTTATTCCTAGAGCAAGCTTCAATACTAACAATAAGAAAGGTTAGGAAGATTGAGTGGCATGGCGGTGATATTCCCAAAAGAGACCGTGCTTAAGACAAGGACAAAATATAGGGAATCTCTCGAGATAATTGTGATTGTAAAGTCACTCGTGATCTTTCATGAATTGTATTGGAGTGAAAAGATACTTTAAGGTACGTGGAATCTAATGGTGAAATAAAATTTGAGAAAACTAGTTGTTTACTAGCATTCGGAAATTTGGTCTGATTGCTTACGCGTGAGTGAGTGAGAGAGACCATTTTTTGGATCCAATTTTGATCATGACGTCATCACTAAACAGAACTATTCTATTTTTGATTTCTATAAATTAGGAGCAGAATTTCGGTTCCTTCCCATAGATTTTAGTTGCTTCATCTGTTGTGCTGCTTCCGCCTATGTTTGAATCCCGCGAACGGAAAATTCTCCTATTTTTTCCCCTCCTCTCTCTTTTTATTTTCCTTTTTTTTATTTTTTTTTATTTTTATTGTTTGGTTGGTGGATTTCTAACCTCTTTTTTTCATATTTTTATCTATCGATTTTTTTTTTATTTATTTGATATTTTTCGAGTAGTTTTTATTTTCGTTTTACACGTATTATAGGTATTTATTTTCTGGATTGGAAGTATACATACGATGGGGAACTAATTCGAATTTCCTCGAGTGCCCCTCTGCTTGTTCCAATTATCGAAGTTCAATTTGCTTTCGGTATACGTATTTCATTTTTATTAGCTGATCGGATATTTTAGTTTATTTGCATCGAGTGGTGCGTGTATGCAAGCACAGGGAAGTGTGCTTTACACGGGTGATTCTATATGTATAGTTAAGTGCACTCACTTATTTTGTGTTCCTATTTATGTACAATCAACGGAACGTATTTCAATTTTATAGCTGGTTAAATTACAAAATTTAGCTGCGTAGAGTAGAAATTTAGGTATATATTATCGACAAATTCCGAAAACTGGTCAAATCGCAATGTGGTGTGAAGAGCGGTATTTACTATACTTAACCGCCGTATTGCTAAGGGGAGGGGGGGTTCGCGCGGACCCTATGTTTGTGAAAGATTTTATTTCATTCTAATGTACTTCTTATGCTTACAGGTTTGTGTCAATGAGGGTATGTTTTATACAGTCACCAATTTTCGCATTTTTTTTTTTTTTTTTTTTTTTTTCTTTTTTTTTTTTTTTTTTTTTCACTTTTTTCGCTTTGAATTTTTAAGCCTTTAAAAGTCGTGCAGTCCGCGCGGCCCCACCCCCTTCTCCGTCAGGCTTAAAAACATCTTTACAAAAACTCTTTAAATCGTAAATGTGGTCGTATCAACAGGAAAAAATGGAATTTTGCTCTGTTCACGATAAGAAGGCGAGTGAGAATTCAGGTAGTAATGCACTATTTAGCAACAGTGCGGTCAAGCCGGCTACTAACCCTTCGCAGTGGCCCTTGTTCTGCCAACCTCTCTCTTGGCGCGGAGGATTTCCAAGAGCCGACAGACTCTAAAATGTACTGTACATACATACACCCATCCAGTAAAAATTGCAAACGGTCAAAGATACGACAAAACGGACGGAATTTTAACCCAAAAGAACCAAAACTCGGCAAAATTAGTCGAGTTTGATTATTGATGACTCGAAAATTCGATATTCGACGAAATAGCCTGAATTTAATTCGGACTGAAAAATTAGACTTTCTGAGATTTATCAATAATAATCAAATTCGACTATTTTTGCCGAGTTTTGGATCTTTGGGGCAAAAATTTCGTCCGTTTTGTCGTATGACCGTTTGCAATTTTTACTGGACGTGTGTAAATTTTAGAGTCTGTCAGTTCTTGGAAATCCTCCGCGCCAAGAGAGAGGTCGGGTGAACAATTGCTAAATAGTGCATTACTATACCTGAATTCTCACCAGCCAATTCTTATCGTAAACAGAGTTATAGGCTTGTTTTTTTAAAAAAAAAAAAAAAAAAAAAAAAAAAAAAAAAAAAAAAAAAAAAGTGTTGGAAAAAGGGGGTTAATCATTGTTTTAAAGTGACTGGCAGTTGAAAGATCATCTCTAGGTTGTATGAAATAGTTCCATCATGACAGAATAAATTTAGACTAGCGACAACTCAATTTAAAACGTATATTAAATACCTTATAGGAATATGAAGGTTAAAAACCTACCCTCAATTTAATATAGGTCAAATCTACTTCCGTTCCCACGCAGCTACGGCGCGGCGCACCGGATCGTAAGTAGAGCGCAAGGCGGTCGCTTTGCGTATAATTATATACACTATCCCATTTAGCTAAAATGTGAAAGTTTTGAATTTCCCGCCAATTTGGCAGCCCTGATAGAGCGGCCTATACTTTTGTCGCGCACTCTTGCTTTCTGTGTGAGAAAGAGCACCTGACAAATGATTCATTAAAAGACACACTACTACACAACCGAATAAAGAATTGTTCTATTCAATGCCTTTGAACTTTTGTAGGCCAAACTATTGAAAACTTTGAACGAAAAAGTTTCGGATTTGTTTTAAAATTTTTGAAAACTCGTTTGAAACACTCCTGGACGTCCACATGACGTTCAGGCCCCATTTGTCTGTTCCGGAAAGTTTGAGTATGGACGAGTTTGTATATTTTATCGAATGCTGTACAACAGTCCCGTAGCCGGAGTTATATATTATTTTTAACCATTCAAAAGGTCTGGTTAAAACATTAATGAAACTTTTTTTTTAAGGAATCCTTTCAGGGCATAGTTCTCCTTAAAAATAGATTAAAAAGTGTGTTATTTTCATCGCCTGAAACAAATTGTTTAAGCTCCAGTGTACCTAATAAAATCTGTGGCGTCGCAAATATGAAACCAAGCACCGTTACATTTTGTTATTTTAAACTCATGCAAACTATCCAATAGATTAACCTTTTTCATGCGTTTAAATGAACAGTACACAGCGTGGCCAGATTGCAAGAGGCGCCACTGAATAAAATGCATTTATAGGTATATGTCATTACGTTAAACCCGGTAGATTTACGATGATGGCCCAGTGGCAGCTCGTGCGATTTGGCAACAATAGATTCTCTCCATTTAAAAATGTGTAAAATAATCGATTATTTGGTGAGGTGCAGGCTCACCTTGTGTCGATCTTTTTAGGTAGATTAAAAAAGCGAAACAGCCTAATTGCTTGTTTGTACGAGCCGCCGCCGGCCGCTGTGATGACCGCGTTCGATTCGTCTTGTCACTCTGATTGTGAGTCGAAGTACTCATGGCACCAAAGACACCAATCTGATCAGTTTTGCGCTTTTTTAGCTATTTTTTTTTTTTTTTTTTTTTGCCATAAGAGCCAATGGAAACAAGATTTGGAATTTACGGAAACGGAATGTTCTCAAAAAAAAAAAAAAATGCTGCGAACTATCGGGATATTTCTGGTAATTCCTAGTAGGATTCCGGCCGTTTTGGCCAGAAATTTTGATTATTTCTCTTGATCGTTCTGGCTGACAATAATGTCTAATTATTCTGGTCGAAATTTCCAGATCTTCTGACGAAAATGGTCAGAGTTCTGCATGAAAATATAAGAATTCTCTCAGGAACTGCCAGAGTTTCTTTTTGGGAACACTTTATTAGAATTCTGGCTATTTTTTGTAGAGCACTTTTCTCCCTGATTACAACTGCGATGTTCATAATCACATTTTAGCGCCAATTTTATGAGTCTAAATTGCGCTAAAATGGTTTCATGGATACCCTTTGATATTATAAGAACTGCTCAAAAAGACGAGGGGGATTGAATGGTGCCACACTTCCATTAAACTTCCATCGAGTGCTACAGCCCGTACGGAATGTGCCGGGCTCTTAATTAGGAGCACTTCAATTTGGAAAAGTGCGTTTGAAGATACAGGTTGCCGTTCATCCAAGCTGAAGTTCTTTTTTTTCCTCCCATCACGCATTCTTCTTCCCTGCTTTACTTTAAGAACACCCTGTATAAGAATTAGATGCTTTTGACGTCTCAACTATAGACGACGGTATGGATATCAATATGCATGTATTTCGAAATTTACTTCGCTACATGCACCCGAGGCAGTGAATCTCGGATACTATGTCTCGTTTTATCAAATTGATTTTTCCGGAGGAAGGTCTATCAGAATAGGCCAGCGCTCATTTTACACAGGAACCGAAACAAAAATAATAATGTTTTTCATCAGTTCTGTTTTTCTTTGGGGATAGCAAAGCGATCGAAAATTGGGTTATGCGAAAGTATATGTATTCAGGAAATTGCACATCTTTTATAACTACTGGGAAGAACTTTTGTTTTTCTTTTTGCGGCTAAGCTTAGGGAAAAAGAACTGTAGGGAGTTCTCTGCGAAAGAGTTTTCTCATACTTAATTTTATCGAGAGGAGGCTCTCAGCAGATAGGTAACGAGCTACCTTGGAAAATTGCCTCCAAAACGAATCATGTGTTGTCTCTCTAGATAAAGACTCACAATCATTATACACTATTTAAATGGGGGGGGGGAGGGGGGATCTCATGGAATTCTCCAACCAAGGCTATCTCAAGGAAGTTGTTTTTTTCGAGTCTCTGAATTGCACCCTAAAGCCTACGCCACACCGAAACGAACGCGAACGGGTTCTTGTTCGCTCAGGTGCGCGTGGCATGTCTTGCGACGCTACGTATCCTGCACGGTAGGTACATCTTCGCATTTTTGTCCATTCGTAATTAATGTTGCTTATGTTGTGTTTTCCAAAAAAAAAACACTGTAAAAATAGTAGGTATTACTGTACCTTTCCTCTTATTTTTTCTAATACTTCTAATACGGGGTTTATTATACAGGGTGTAAAAAAAGGAGCAGCGCCAAATAACGCGAGTTTGGGTTCGAATTTCAAAAAAAAACCGCTGAAACACGAGCTCTATTATTTTGAGCGGGACATGCGTTTTAGGGGGATTGCCAAATTCCAGGACCCCCAGGAGGCGGATCTGGAGGCCACCACCACCCTAAATCACGTTTCTCAAATGGCGACCCCTAATTTTTATTACATAACTTTAAAGAACATCAAATTCTAAGTATTTTGGCGCAAACCGCAGGTCGATATCGTTTTTCGTGTTTGAAATAATTGAAAGTCAAAGTGCGATTTTGACCCATTTTCAAAAATTCATAACTCCCCCTAAAAAAGTCGGAATTTAAAAAACTATAAGCATAAAATACTTCCCACAACAAGTAATTTTTACAAAAAAAAATAAAACTGTCCAAGAATCTTGATATTTAGGCTTCAAAAAATAATTCAAAATTTTCGAAAATTTTGAATCAGCAATGTACTTAAAAAACGGCCTGAATCAACAATTTTGGCTTGAAACCGTTCGGCTGATTGTGAGTCCAAATGAGCGATGCAAAGCTCTCAAAAGTCCTCAAAACCCCATTTTAGCCTGAGAGAGAGGTGTTTCCAGACTCTGAATTTAGCCGTGTTCCCAATACTAAGTTTGGTAATTTTAGTGGTAATTTTGAGACTTTCTTGAGCTTTTAAGCGCTTTGAATCGCTCATTTGGACTCAGCCAACCAGTTCAAAGGCCAAAATTGTTGATTTTGGCCGTTTTACAAGGACATTGCTGATTCAAAATTTTCGAAAATCTTGAACATTTTTTTTGAAGCCTAAAAGTCAGGTTTCTTGGCCAGTTCTATTTCTTCTGAAAAGTACTTATTTTGTAGAGTATTTTAAGCTAATAGTTTTTTTAAATTCCGACATTTTTAGTGGGAGTTAGGAATTTTTGAAAATGGGTCAACATCGAACTTTGACTTTTGATATTTCAAACACGAAAAACGATGCCGACCTGCAGTTTGCGCCAAAATGTTTAAAATGTTCTTTAAAAATATGTAATAAAACTTGGGGGTTGCCATTTGAGAAATGTGATTTGTTTTGTGACTGTTACTTCTAAGATGATGATACTATACTAACAAGAGTATGGTAATCAGGATTCAAGATTTGATTCATTACTTAAATAGGTTACTACATCTTCGTTGAATCACTTGAAATTGTGCGAACGCCATGTGGAGTGAGGACGTCGCGTGCGGGCCCCGCAACAGAATGGCCCACTGGTCCAAACGGCGCGGCGCGAAGCGCTTGGGAGTTTGGGGGTGGAGCCCCCAAAATTTATTTTTATTTTCATTATTATTAAAAAAAAAATCTACTTTGGTACATACTTAACCCAAACCTGGCCTTGTAATAAGCTCTGTAAGACCCTCTATCACGTGTTGGCCCTCAGAGAAAAAATAAATGAAATCAAGTGCATGGCCCGGCTTACAAGTAATATAAAAGTACATAAAATTTCCCTAAACAATCAGTAAGAATTGGGTTAAATATTCCGACATCTGGCTCTTGCAAGGAGACGCCTAAAAAACCCAGGCAACTTGAAGAACACCGCAATCCAATTTTTTCTGGAATTAAAAAATAAAAGAAAAAAAAATATAATGGCTCAGCTGATCATTTTAATTTTAATGAGAATGTGTTCTTTAAGGTAATCAGAACTACCTCCCATCGTTAGGTAAGTGGTAACAGAGCACTTTTTTTGAAATCCCTTAAAACCCACAGGGGTCCGTCAATTTCGTTACATTTTTTGTTTATTTTACACATAATATGATGGCATAATCCTTATGACAGGGAAGGAAGCCCTGTCGTTGTCAAATGTCTAGTTTTTCGTATTTATAGAATCAACTCTTTAAACGCTAAATAAGAAACGTTTTGGACACCATGCGGCCGCGGCGCGCGTGCTATCTACCCTACATGATTGGCCATATTTATGTTAGCGCTTATCGCTTATCTATGAATAACAGATAGGCAACTTGCGATGTGTGCGATGTAGTGCTCACGTGGGACACTTTTTTCAATCGATAAGTTGTCACAGTATCAGAGCTGCCGTTTGCGTGTAATTAATGGTAATTTTCAATTCACCGATGATTCCACCGGTTGAGAAAAGATTACTCAGTGCAGTTCAGTGTATGACTGTACTGCATGAAAATACTCTGATCTGTAATCTTTTCCCAATCGGTGGAAACGCCGCTGGATTATTAAAATAACCGCAAGTTTTTTAAAGTCATCGACGGCTCCACCGGCTGAGAAAAGATTACATGCGGTGCCGTAGCCAAGGGGGAGGGGGTCCAAGGGGTCTGGACCCCCCCCCCTTGACACCAAAATTTGCCCTAAAAAAAGGTAATTATTTGCGTTTTCAAACAAATTTGACTAAATTAGTATCTTTAGCCCCCCTTGACAATTTTCGGACCTCCGACCTCCCTCCCCTCCTTGAAAAATTCCTGGCTTCGCCACTGATTACATGAGTGAGTATTTTCGTGCATTAAACACTAAACTTAGCTGTGTAATCTTTTCTCAACCGGTGAAATCATCGGTGAATTGAAAAATGTTATTTATTATACCCAAACAGCTGCTCTGCGCAGTATAGCGGCTCGTGCAAACTGGTAAACATGCTGTTGTCCATTTAAACCTAAGTCAAAAATCGATACAGGTAAGGTACTTCACCTTCCCTAGAAGCGATTATTTTACATAGATTTAAATGGAAAAACTCGATGTTGTGAAATTTCACTAGCCACCACTTGGCAGTTAAAAAATGTTTACTAAACAACTTCTAAAAGGGAATGATGAGATGTGGAGGTGATTGGCGTAGCGTGCAATGTAGCAAAGTTGCAATTATCCCATTTAAACCCAATAATATTTGGAAAACACCCTTGAATTCGACCTTTTACGTGAGTTCCGTGTGAATTCCTTAAAAGGAATTCCGGTTGAACCAGCATGACAATTTTTCTAAGTGCGTTTATCGATTATTCATTTTCCTACTGGGGGATTGTTATACCATAGAATAATTCAATCAGAATGGACACTTCCGTAAGAGCCAAAGGAAACATTTTCTTCTTGGTCTATTTTAGTGTCAATTCAAAATGGCGGACAAATTGCATGCTATGCCACTGGTTCATGGGCCTATGCGTAATGCGTATAGCAGAGCCCTGCTGCCTGAGTGCTGTGACGTCATGTACAATTAGTCTGGCAACGCTGCAGTCTGTCCATTTAAACTTGTCAAAAAGATCTACCTATTGAAGGTGCACTCCCTCGAATCAATAGTTTGCATTGGTTAAAATGGGGAAATTGCAAGGTTGAAAGATTATACACAGTCTAGCCATAAGTTCTGTTAATCGCTATTTTGCCGATAGCAGCCAAACGACTGAAAATAAGTATACAACACTGCATATATTCTGAAACCAGACAAAAAATGCTACAAAACCATGCTACTTTATGTGACGTAAGCACCTTTGCTTTGCGCAATAGGCAGCGATTCTGTCAACGTCGGACTACCGTTGGGCGCGCAGTGATAACACTCGACTGCCATGAGTTCTGTTGTGCGCTATTTTGCCGATAGCAGCCAAATGACTAAGAACAAGTACATAACACTACATATATTCTAAAACTATACAAAAACTGCTACAAAATCGTAAGTTTTTTTAATTTTTTCCCCGAAAATTTGATGCTCAAAACTTCATTTTCAACCAGGCATAGCTAGTAATTTTTACTCGCCCAACAGCAACCCGACCTTGACATATATCAGTGCTTATTGCGGGAGATACAGGGGCTGGCGGCAAATAATAGTAGCATGGTTTTGTAGCATTTTTTGTCTAGTTTCAGAATATATATAGTGTTGTATACTTATTTTCAGTCGTTTGGCTGCTATCGGCAAAATACCGATTAACAGAGCTTATGGCTAGATTGTGTACACGCAACGCCACTCCCTAATTGGGTTTCAGGCTTATTTTCTTCAATTTCAACAGTTTAGAGTACATTAATTTCGTAAAATTTAGTCACGAAACATTCAGTCTGGCAACGGCACTAGTTGTCCTTTTTGTCGTATGAAAAGATCGAACTATTCGGTTTGCGGGCATTTACCCTGGAATTCGACCTATTTTAATTAATTGTAGGTTTAAATGGTCAAAATGAATCTTTGCCAGTGCTGTTCATTGTTCACAATGAGATTTTCTACTTCGAAATAATAATTACCAGCATAGTTTTTATCTTTATATTTTCACAAACAAAGAAATATTGAAAAAAAAAATTAAAAAAGAAAATGAAGTAAAGAGTTAGGAACTCGGAATAAAAGAATATCTGATGAGAACAGCAAACGTCTTAAAGTATCTAAACTTTCAAACTTTTTCTGTTGACTGATTTCGTCATTTCGGGTGGTTTGGAAAGAAGAAACAAGTAAACGAGGTAAGAGTGTAAGACCGGAGTACTTTTCCACGTTCAAAACGGTCTCGGAGAGGGAAATGGGAAAGAGGTTGAGAGAAGTATCTGAACTGGAACATGCAAAGCTGAATTCAAAGTTTGTAAAGCCCGCGCTATCCACAGCTTGTCTCGGCTCTCTTTCATCGTCTCCAAAGTCATCCGGAGCTCTGCCAACTCAATGCTGCAAAATTAAAGAATTGTTAAGAGGACTTAAGTATACTTTCGATATAAGCTCTTGAAAGCCTGTGGAAACCAAGATGTATTATTACCAGGTAAGTCCGGTAGCAAGTAGGCGGGGCGAACGCGTCCCGTTCCAAGCGTCCGACGTCCGTGCCCCCCGCCTGGAAATCTCGCCCCCGTCAAAGACAACAGGGACCACACACTACCTATCTCAACTTTATTATTATTATTATTATTATTATTATTTAAAGAACTTTACTGACATTAATCCCTTATTCAGAGAAGAACCATCTAAGAGTTCATTAGTCCAAAACAGACGCCCATTGTCGAATGACAGATTGCAGAACAACTCTTAGAAAAGAAATTCGAAGTATTATCGCAAACTGAGAGAGGAAAAAGCACACTTGCTAAATTCAAAATTATACATAACCAACTTCAAAAGCTCCAATTACTTTAGAAAACTCAATGAGTCAGAAAATCAAGATGGAATGGCGAAGACGCTTTTTCCCTGAGCCGAGTGTTGTCCATACCTACCTGTTCTTTCTCCATCTATACCTTGTGTTAGCGGATCAACACTAATGCGTATGCGTATGAGTGAAGCAGCGATAGGTAATTCATCGCGGGCGAAGACTTACGAAAGTTATTCTTGAACTGCTTTCAAACGTTGAGACTTCCAAATGGACAGTTTCAAAACTGCTCTTCTTATGTACAGGGTGTGTTTTTTTTTTTTTTATCTCCCCCCCCTCCCTCTGGTTTTTTTTCTTGCTAATTGAGATAAAGAGTTGCGGTTTGGACCATTCTTCATCATTTTGAATGATTTTTTTTTGTTTCTTTCTTTTGGTCAAAACCCCTCCAGCCTCCCTAGTGCCCCCCTCCCCCCCTAGGGGAGCTATCTCAAAAATGTCAAATAACAACCCCTATTTTGTGATACATTGTTTAAAAGAACGTAAAATTCTAAGACTTTTGTCGCAAAAACTGGATGTTAATATCGTTTTTCGTTTTCGATTTGTCGAATTTCAAAGTTCGATTTGGACTGATAATTTTCAAAAAATTATCACTCCACTTTGGAAAGTCGAAAAAAAGAAAACTGTGGATCCAAAATACTCTAAAAAGCAAGTACTTTCCAGGTAACGAATTAGTTTTGACATCAAATTAGTCCAAAGTTGATTTTAGAGCCCCCGATTTTTTTTTAAAAAATTTTGCCCCTAACAGAGGCTTTCTCTCAACTCTAATAAACACCTCCACTGACTTCCAGCAGACAGCAGCATTGTAGTCGCGGCGAGAAACCGCGAGTAGTCTGTATTGCCCCCTGGTCCGTATTTTCCCAGCCTCCCCCAATAATGGGTCTGTCGCAAACTTTTGCTACAACAATTAAGAGTGTTCAATGTAATGTAAAATCGCCTGAAAAGTCCTTTGGTGGCATCAGAAAGTCATAAAATGCTATAATAAACTCACAAGAGGCGTTTAATGAAATCCAAGATGGCGGATAAATATCGAGCAATATGTATGCATGTACCACAAACAACCAAGGATAGCCAACCTCACAATATCAATCACATTCAATCACAACGTAAACAAACACATAACCTCTACCTCCGATGAGCTTGTCAAAGTTGGCCATCCTTGGTTGTTCACGGTGCATGCATACAGATTGCTCGATATTTCTCCGCCATCTTGGATTTCATTCAACGCCTCTTCTGAGTTTACTATTGCATGTTATGACTTTCTGATGCCACAAATGGATTTTTCAGGTGATTTTACTTTAGTTCATATCCTCTTAATCGTTGTAGCAAAAGTTTGCAACACACCCATTGCAATTATAACCAGAAAGGTGTTTTAATTTGTTATTTTACTCACCGTATCTTTCAAAATCGCCCAAAGTATAACGCAGTGCTATAACTTTAGTCGCGTATTGTTTGAAAATTGCATGCGATACGAATCAGCAGTCGGTGTCATTTAACGTCCAATAAAAGTACATTTTTAAGTCTTGAAATATGATGAGTACTCATTTTAGATAAGGAGCATTTGTTTTTAGAATTCAATTTTTTTTTTTTTTTTTTTTTTTTTTTTTTTTTTTTTTTTTTTTTTTTTTTTTTTTTTAAACATAGTAGGTAAATATTTGTTATTTACATTTTTAGCATTCAAATGAGATCCACTACAAATTTGTATATTATACATACAGTCTTCTTAGGTACTATACATGTTTAAAAGCAATGCTACGGACAGTTTGTTTGTAACCTAACCATCTTTTTTTTATATTAAACAGAAAGAACGATTTCAAACTTACTTATGACAAAGACAGTTTCTTTCCTTAGTTTCCTTCTCGCTGGTCTCTACTTCCAGTTTTGTCTGCAGCTCACCAACCGAAAGCTCGAGTCGTGAAATATTTTCTTGGAGGCAACAGTTTTCCGTCTCTAACTGTTCAATTCTCCTGATTTGGACAAAAAAAAAAAATCGTGTTTATGAGAAATCACAAATGGCTCGATTTGGATTCACTTATCATTTCGTATCATTGCAGTAGCTTTGAACCAACTTCATTCTAATGTTGCTTTTTTCAGAGGACTGATAATTTATTTCGGCAGTGAAACAATCGTTACACAATTGATATAGATCGATAGGTACCTACAGTTACTTAACAAGGGAAAATAGACCTGCTATTGGCGCTTTCGTTTTATAAATTTAAACGGGGTTCTCGATCGATAACTTTAAACGAGGTTCTCCATTGGCAACTTATAACGGTAGCTAAAGAAATTGAATTAAGGAACAAACGATATAATTACAGAATACTACAGTCAGTATATGAAAACTTTGGTTTATTTTTTTAGGCATTACTCGTTAGTGCGTAATTTTGAAAAGTTCCGAACGATCCATGCGAAGCTGTAAGCAAGACACGGAGACATGAGTTTGTCCGTCATTTTGAATTGACACTAAAAGAGACCAAGAGAATGTTTCCTTTGGCTCTTACGGAAGTGTCCATTCTGATTGTATTATTCTATGGTATAACAATCCCCCAGTAGGAAAATGAATAATCGATAAATGCACTTAGAAAAATTGTCCTGTTACCTACTTCAACCGGAAATCCTTTTAGGAAAGTACTAAACAGAATTCTTGTCGTAGTAATCGAAATTCTTGTTAAATTAACCGAAAGTCCGGTTACTGTGACCAGAAATTCAGTTACTGTCGCCGGAATTCCTGCTGCAGCTACCAGAATTACCGGTCAGGTAAGTATTAAACAGACGTCTTGTTACGGCAATATTCAATTTTTCTCTTGACCAATACGTTGTTTACAATAAAACTGTTAAAAAAAAAAAAAAAAAAAAAAAAAAAAAAAATCCGGGGGTAAGCTACTCCTCCCGTAGCCCCCCCCCGGGGGGAGGGGGTGTCGACTGCGTGAACGATTGAAGTTCGACGGTAGACAAGCGGTGAATGTTGGCACTCTAGTTTGTGCCGAAACGAGTCTTTTCTCATTTTATTCTCATCGACTCTCTTCTGGAGCCTTCAATGTCTTTGACTCTTTCCGCCTCCGTGAAAAGCCTAAAGCCAACGACCAATTAGAACTCGTCAAGCATGAGTACATACTCCCTAAACAGAGTTTCCACCAAGAGAATAGAACTATATTTGGCATGGTATCCCGATAATTGGTCTGTGGTTTCATATAATTTACATAGTTTTAAACATGAAACGAGGTATCTCCATTCCACTGAAATATTTCAGCAGAGCTCGTCGTGATTAATTTATTCATGTCAACAGCTGGCAAAAGTTTTACAGCTGCAAAATAAATTCCATTCAAGACTCGATGCACGCAAATTGAATTGTCACGCGCAGGTTCTATTTTCGGAGCCACGTTTTCCGCAACGAATCCTCGTGGTGCTTACATCAAACGGCTCCGGCATCCACTCCTCAGTTATTGAGTTTTGTCTTCGAGGAAACCTTTACATGCTTCTGTCTGAATCCTGAATTTAATTTGAGAGGTTATTTTGAAGGGGAGGGGCTTGTTGGATTGGAGAGGATTTTCCTTTACATACATGATTCTAAATCTCTTTCCTCCGAATGGTATGCGGGGGAAGCTGAACCGATTGAGAATTCATAATCTCAAATCTGCTCCGAGCATCTCTCGAATGATCAACAGGTGATGAATTCGTGTTTTCTCTTTGCAGCTGTTTCTTTTTCGTTACCAATGTTTAACATCCAAAATGTTTTTTTTTTTTTTTTTTTTTTTTTTTTTTTAACTGCATGATTTGGCAAAGCATTCTGTTTCTGTTCTACTTAAGGACTGTTGAGAAAAGCCTCCTCGCCGCACAGTGCTTTATCGGCGAATTTATAGAATATACAGCTAATTCTTTGAATGAAAAGAAGGATTTTTCAAAATGCAGAAATATGAAAATTGATTGGTCAAGATGAATTTTAATCAGTCTCTCATTGGGTGCAGGAATCTCCCATGTTACCTAAAAAGCTCCATCATTATGATCTTGCCGTAACAGCTGTTTTCTGAGTTTATTACTGGATTTTAAATTTTTCCAGTAAGTATTTCGTGATTTTCGCTGGTTTTTACATCAGATTAGACTATTTTCTTACAGCAAGAGTTTGCAAGATCCCCAAAATAGAAGGTTGTAAAAGTATCGATTAGATTTCGCGTTCACTCTCATGTTTAACAGAAAAGCAGCTTTTCCAGGCCTTGACGAGATGGATCCGGGCGATATCACCTACGCCTGCGCACATAGATCATTTATCGTCGCAAAATAGTTTACGAAGTAATTTGGACTTAAGGCAGCGATGCAGGAAAACGTGCCATTGGTCATTTAATTTCTTCCACGTGACAGCATTTTAATTAAAAAAAAAATACACACAAAAAGCAGCGGTTGCATTTCTCATGGTTCCTGGATAGTAATAACATGCAGTGTGGTGCTGCGCTTTTGTTTTGGTTGTTGTAATAAGGGTGGTCAAAACGTATTAATCGATAGATAAATACCACCAAAATCCCACTTGTACATCTTCCAAATCAACCTAGAATACAAATCAAAAAGTCAAGTTTTTATGTACTATCAAACGCAAAAGTTTTGACAGTCAAGATTCACTAAGCACAGGAAAGAGGCATAGCATGGAAGGTTGCTTTGCGGTTGAAAATGTGTCCGAATATTTTGACTTGCGCCTTGAAAACAGTGAGCAAAAGACTCCTGTCGTCAAAATTCGACTCTCCTTGATTTTTTTTCGACCTTCCATGCCTCCTTGTGCTCAGTGAAAATTCTTAAATGCCAAAACTTTTACAATCGATGGTACACTATACTAGGTGCAGTAGCGGCTGGTGCGGTTCAGCAACCATGCAATTTTTCCATTAAAACTTAGGCAAAATGATCAATTTTTAAGGAGACTGACAGCTTCCGAGAGAATCGATTCTTTTACATTGGTTTTATTATGAGAGGAGGACACTGTTGCCAAATTTCACGAGCTGCCACTGATTAATGGAGCTGTTGCAAACTTTTGCTACAGGCCTATTAATAGTTGATTGAGGGGTAACACCCTGTAAAAATAACGATTAGCGCAATAAAAAATCACGAAATCCACTCCTAAACTCACAAAATGCTTTTAAACGCGAGACCGCAATGGCGGCCTGAGCCGCGGTTTTCATTGGGGTTTCCTATCTTCAATCAGCGCCATCTACACGAGGTGTTCTCGCAACACCACACAAGAAGAAAAAGAAGCATACAATGGGTCTGTTGCAAACTTTTGCTACAACGATTGAGAGTGTTTAATCTAATGTAAAATCGCCTGAAAAGTCCAATGGTGGCATCAGAAAGCCACGAAATGAGATAATAAACTCACAAGAAGCGTTTAATGAAATCCAAGATGGCGGCAAAATATCGAGCAATCCGTATGCATGCACCACGAACATTCAAGGATAGCCAACCTCACAACATCGATCACAACCAATCACAACGTACACAAACACATAACCTCTACCTCCAATGAGGTTGTAAACGTTGGCAATCCTTGGATGATCACGGTGCATACATTCAGATTCCTCGATATTTTGCCGCCATCTTGGATTTCAATAAACGTCTCTTGTGAGTTTATTATTGTATTTCATGACTTAATGATGCCACCAATGGACTTTTCAGGCGATTTTACATTGGAATAACAACTTTTTATCGTTGTAGCAAAAGTTTGCAACAGACCCATTGCCATAAGAAAACCGCGGCCGAGGCCGCCATTACGGTCTCGCATTTAAAAGCATTTTGTGAGTTTAGGAGTGGATTTCGTGATTTTTTAGTGCGCTAATCGTTATTTTTACAGGGTATTACACCATAATAAACTATTAATAAGCCTGCAGCAAAAGTTTGCAACAGCTCCATTGTAATGATTCATCGTCGAACGAAGGGCGCATCGGCCAATGCACAGTCTCGGAGCTGAGCATAGCCATCAGGGCTGCCGTTTTGCGTATAATCAATGCTATTTTTCAATTCATCGATGATTCCACCGGTTGAGAAAAGATTACACAGTTCAGTTCAGTGCATGCCTGTAATAAACTATAATACTCGCATCTGTAGTCTTTTCTCAACTGGTGGAGTCGTCGATGACTTTAAAAAACCTGCGGATATTTTAATTAATCAACGGAGTCTCCACCGATTAAGGAAAGATTACAGATCAGAGTATTTTCGTGCATTACAGTCATGCACTGAACTGAACTGTGTAATCTTTTCTCAACCGGTGGAATCATCGGTAGATAGAAAAATAGCATTGATTATACGCAAAACGGCAGCCCTGATATAGCCATAGCCAGGAATGTGTCTACCTCTCTCTTTGCCCTTTTGAACGCATGTGTTAGAAAAGGGCAGCGATCACAGCCGCTATCTCCGTCCTTGTCTAACACACGAATTCAAATGGGTAAAGAGAGAGAAAGACACATTTCTGGCTACGGCTATGGAGTAAAGTAACGTTACATGCAGTGTTGCTAGATTGAGGGTATAAAGCCGTATCGTCCCCATTTATATCAATGTAAAATGTACGGCTTTTTCACCCCAATCTAAAAACACTGGTTACATGAGAAAGCTGCGTTATTATGAAGATCACTCTGCCTGGGTATTTCATGAAAAATGCATGATCTCTGACCCACCTCAGATTGTGCGAAATGCGAATATAAAACGTCAGCTCTTCAAGCTCACCATGGTTGCCGTCTCAGGAAATAAAAAATGTCTGATGTAACTACTAAAGAATCAAAAGATTTAGGTTTAGTTGGAAGCAAGAGAGTTGAAGGGATTGAAAAAAGAGATCGTACTATTTTATACTTGGAAAAAGGTCAGTTTTCAAACTCCAATTTAAGTGTACAGGTTGCATTCAGCATTCTTGCAGCTTAAATAGGTATGGTATAATTCATTCACAACGGATGAAAGGAGCACTCTACTAAACGCAATATTGCGATTTATTTTTACGACTATTTAATTTTGTTTCGTTAAGTTAATTTTTTGCTGGTTAAGTGTAAGATAGGGTCTTGAGCCCTAACTTTGCCATCCTTAGTTTTAATTTCTTTATTTTTTTTTGTCTAATTATTGAATAAAAAACCGTATCATCATCTCTCTCTCTCTCTCTCTCTTTCTCTTTCTCTTTCTCTCTCTGGTCATATGAATATATGCGTTAGAAGAGGATAGCGCGGAGAAGGTCATTACGCGACTTTAGCCCCTATCTCTGTCCTTTTCTAATAAAGCACGCGTTCAAACGGGAGAAGAGAGAGAAAGACAAATCATTCCTGTATCCGCCCATGGAGGGAATGAGGAATCCAGGAATCCTATTGATCGTAAGTAGAAAAATAAGTTGGCGTTATGGCTTTTGTCAGTTTTTTTTTTTTTTTTTTTTTTTTTTTTTTAATTCAATTTGTTAATACTGGATACAAAAATACTCAAAAAGAGGATAAACTGGTAAAGGGATTGGGGGAGGAGCTTTCGTTATTCTTTTCAATCTTTATTGCAGCTAGCCGTTTCTTAAACCCTCAATAAATTCAAAGTGGAAACAAGTGAGATAAACCAAGTGCAGTCAGCCATCCGACTCTCTAGCTTAAACGCAAATGTTAAATGAAAAACACTTTAATTAAAATGTGCTTTTCCTTTCAATTTCTTGATATAATCTTGCAGTAAACAGGAATAAAAAGGATTTGTTGTACAATGGAATAAACATTTACCAAATCGGTTTAAAGGAAACACCCTCTTGTAGACAAGATAAATAAATTAATAAAATGCATTTAATAGAGAGCAGTTATAGAAAGAAAATTTAAAAAAAAAAAAAAAAAAAAAAAAAAAAAAAAATCGCCTTGATCCAAGTTTCCTGTTTGAATAAGCGGGGCTCCAAATAATTGAATTTTAAAAGATGAGGGGGGAGAAAGAAGAGAAGGAGAAGAGGAAAAGGAGGAGGAGGAGGAGGAGGGAGAAATAGGTCAGAGATAAAGGTGCAGAGCGTGAGTAATTTTGATTTATGAGCGGATCCGTCTTCAATTCTCTGAACATTGTTGTCAAAATTATCTTTAAATCACTTGTCTATTCTTGTGAATCAATCGTGTGAATCAGGCAATCGTCCAAGTTCCAAGGTGATCCGTCCAAAACTTTATCCCTTTGTTGCCTGACGGTATACTCACCAGGGCATCGGACCGAACCGAACCGTGAACCGCGAACCGCTCCGAACCGCTGAATTTACAAACCGCGAACCGAACCGCGAACCTTTTTTCCACTGAGGCGGAGAACCCGAACCCGAACCGAACCAACTGGATGAACCCGGTTCGAACCGATTCAACGGCTTAGAAACGAGGTCTTGAAAAAAAACCTGTAAAGGGAAAATAGCAAAAAGTTTGAGCATTTACTCTGTGAGTACTGAGTAGGTACTCGATGGATCTCAAAATCGCAAACTTTTCGCATAGAAAGATTACACAGAGTCACGCATCTAAACTAGTTTGAAGCAACTGAACGTTGATTGGTCTGCTGATTCGTTTGAAGTTATGAGGGTCTCAAAAGTCTGTGGCATGCCGAGTCACGTGATACGCGGGTTGCAGTCAGCGCCCACTTGCTACAAACCAGGTGATTTCTACGTGAGACTGCGGCTAATGCATTTTGAGAAAACGAAGGTAGTCACGGTAACAGTAATTTTCTGAGAAAAGAAAGAAGGGGAAAATATTCTGGTTTGAAGTGAGAAAGTATTCGAACTCGACCAAATTTTCTCCGAACCGAACCGCTCCGAACCGGTTCACAAATGTCTGAACCGGTTCGGAGCGGTCCGGAAAGTCGCGTGAACCCGAACCGAACCGCGAACCTTTTTTTTCGTGAAGTGTGAACCGCGAACCGAACCCGAACCGATTTTTTCTGCGGTCCGATGCCCTGATACTCACAAGTACCACCGAATTTACACGGAATTAAATGCCAAATGCGAAAAATCGATGTAGGCATCAATTTACGTTAGAAATCTGCGACTAGATCATCCATAGCGGTCACAAAGCCCAACAATATTTATAAATACCCTTGGGCAATTAAGGGTTAGTGTCCAAAACAAATTTTAGACCAATAACACGTAATGTCCATCACATTCTTGTCCAAAACACAAGTATGTCCAATTTTTAAAACGAAAAAAAAAAAAAAAAAAAAAAAAAAAAAAAAAAAAAAAAAACCTTTACACGTCCAACAGTAATTAGATACAATAAAAAGTTCAACGTCCGATCTGATAGGTGAATAGAAACAAACATGTTTCCTAGTACTCTTATCATTTTCTATTTCTATTGCTATAGTTTCAAAATTCCTTTACAAAAGTTGTACAGAGCAACAACAAATTCGTAGATGATTTTAATTGGTCCTTCTAGAACACCCTAAAAGGTCTCTGAAGGAGCCCTCTCCTCATTTTCTACCCCATCATCTTTTAATTTTAATGAGAAAATAAGAGTCTGTGAATACTTTGAACTTATACACTTGTGGACAAAAACCACTGGACTTGTGAATATTGGACGTGTGTGTATTTTGGACATTTTTACTCTGGACGCAAACAATTGGATATTTCAATTTTGGACCAAAAAGTTTTTGGAAGAATAATTTGTGGATCCCCACTGGTACGATGGATCATTGTTCTGCTTTGGTCACGTGTTTTAATGACAATAATTAAATCTCTGAGCTCTGAACTCTATCTATCCTCGAGTGAGTATCTCAATTAGAGCAATGTGAAAAATAAAAGTGGTTAGTTCGTTAGCTCTAACAATCGGCAACAGGTGGCGCTGTCTGATGCGCTGCGCCCACGGATAGGGAGACGACGAGACATGAGCCATGAAAAAGTTTGCGCGACCGTATATATGTACAATTGAATCGATCTCCGGAAAGCGAGGCGAAGGAGCAGACAAACGTGAGGAGTATCCTTTTCGAGAGACCAACATTATAAATAGATTTAAGTCTCTACGGAAGAGCGCACCCGTTGTTTTATGGAACATTCCTCCCGCGAGATCGCGCATTGATTCTCGTAATTTCAATATTTTCACAAGACACTTCGAGGAAAGGAAATAAAATTTTTAAGGATAAAGAGAAAGACTGCTCGGGAGGGGGATAAACACATCAAACAAAGCTATTCGGGACTGAAACTTTTTTTTTATTATCATTAAAACTGATCACTTCTTTGATTGAACTAGTAACGGGCGGTGAGCTTTTGAAGCGAGGATTTGCTATAGACTGTTTTAGTACAGCGATATATTGTATCGATTGTCATTCGGGGACCGCTGATTCCAAAAAAAAAAACTCTGGGTTCAATGTATTTTCTCCGTAAGCGCATTTTTTTCAAGAGAAATTCAAGCTATTAAATCAAACTATTAATGCGACCTTTTTCCTTCGACACCGGTGTCACGGTAGGTACCATTAATTGGCTGTCAATCACTCCGTTGGTGATCAGTTACTCTATGAATCTCAATCCTTCCCCGCATAGAATGAGAAGCGAAATTAAGATGGAAATCTATATTAGTGCCCGACATCTCCATAACAATCGCTCGTTTAAATGCATATGATGCGTTTAAGAGTGGGTTTTGTTAGTTTTTAGTGCTCCCATCGATATTTTTTGAGGTTTTTACTTCTACATTGACCCTAAAATCGCCTGTAGCAACAGCGCGCAACAGCCCCATTTTGAACCAAAGTTATCTCTGTGAGGAGTGAGTTTGTTTACATTTTAAATGGTCTCATTTTCACGGCATTTCACTTCAGACTTGTAATCCCATTTGCCTGCAGAAAATCCACGTAAGAGTTCCACTCAGGCGTCGCGGTCGCGTCGCTGTGTAGGAGGCATGTTATTACCACGTAACCAAACATAAATTGACTGTCATTTCTGATGGGGAAAACATTCCTACTCACAAATTATTGGTTTGGCGTCGGATTATTACGTTGGAATCCCTCACTCGAGCTCTCATACTCACAGGTATAACTTCGCATGTATATACACTATACAGGGTGGTCTTCAAGTAACTGGAAAATAGCCGCAGCTTTTGAAGGGATAAAGATAAAAAGCTGCGGCTTCTCGCCATTCTTTATTATTTTTAGGAATGATTTGTCACGGGCATTTAGATCATATTAGTTCTGTTGCAATTTTTTGCTGCAGCCAGAGAGAGGGTCAATTCTTATGGCAAATCACTGGAAAATAACTTGGATATCCTCAAAAAGTTCGAAAATTGGTTCAAAAATTCAATAAATGCGTTTTATCTTCATATTGCTAAGGGGGTGGGGGTCCGCGCTGACCTCAGACCTGTTTTTTGTTTGCGATAAAAGATTGTATTTCAGACCGATGTTCCTTTGTTTTCAGGTTTGTGTCAATGAGGGTATGTCTTATACATTCACCAATTTTCAAACCTTTTTTTTAAATTAGTGTTAGGTTAGGTTAGGTTAGGCCAGGTTCTAAGCCTTTAAAGTCGTGCCCCCCCCCCCCCCTTAGTGCTCAAAAACATGTACAAAAAAAAATACTTTTAGAAAGCTCATTACTTGTGCTTTTAAGGGTTCAACATGAAAAGTTAAATTGAGAAAGAAAATCATGCAAAAAAAAAAAAAAAAAAAAAAAAAAAAAAAAAAAAAAAAAAAAAAAAAAAAAAGGTGAATGTGGTCATATCCAAAATGGAATTTGGCTTGTATTAAAAAAAATACTGAAAAAAGGGGTAAATGATTTTTGTTGTTTTTTGTTGTTGTTTTTTTTTTGTTTTGTTTGTTTTTTAAAATACTGGCAGTTCACAAATCATCTCTAGGTTGCATTGAATAGTTCCATCATGGCAAAATAAATTTAAAAAATTATAGACTGGAGATAACTCAATTTTAAGTATTGATTCAATATTTCAGATACTTTAGAGCCACCGTGTGTTGTTTGTAATACTGAGAGCAACTTAATCGCCTGGCTTTTCTTTTTACACCCGTATTTGTAAGAATCGTCTCAGTGATGCGAATATATAAATTCATCGAACTCCGGTTGTAGTGTATATCCGTGAGTGTGCAGTTTATCAAATGAATCCAGCCAGTGAATATCGCTCTTATTGCATTCATTTCTTCTCAGCCAAGAATAATTTGCGATACCAAGATTTTTACGCAATCACACCTTATTTCTCCTTATTCCGTGGAGGAAAAAAAAAAAAGTTCAAGGATTTTCAAAAGCTAGCCAGAGTGAGATTCTGATGAGGTAGGGATATCGATATAAGGCTCTGGTGCCGATGTTGGTATCGATACTTCGGTAAATGGAAATCGGAATAAAAAAAAATTCAGGCCACAAAAAATATAAAAAGTGTTTAACTCTCTAAGGGCCAGGTTATTTCAAAAGGACGCCACTCGTCCGTTTATGAAGGGAAGGTAGTTAACTGTTCGTACTCGGGGGAGTTGATACATTGAAGGCGGGTGTTTAAAATACTCTAAAAAGCGAATCATTTTCAGAAAAAAATACGGCTTTGGGACAAATCTAGTCAAAGTTAAGATTAAGCGCCCCCGAATTTTTGTTTGTTTTTGACTCCCAGGGGGGGGGGGGCTATCAGAAAAATTCCGTGAGACGACCCCTATCGAGTGATACATCGATCGAAAGCGCTAACCAAACTGAGCATTTTGGCGGAAACTGGAGGTCGATATCGTTTTTCACATTCGAGATATCAAATATTGTCAATCGACCTTCAGCATTACATCTCGAATGTGAAGAACGATATCGACCTCCAGTTTCCGCCAAAACGCTCAGTTTGGTTAGCGCTTTTGATCGATGTATCATTCGCATAGGGATCGTCTCACGGAATTTTTCTGATAGCCCCACTGGGGGGCAAAATCAATACACATGTTTGGGGGCGCTAAATAACTTTGACTAGATTTGTGCCAAAGCCGTATTTTTTCTGTAAATGACTTGGTTTTAGAGTATTTTAGACTCCTAATTTTTTAAATTCCGATTTTTCAAAGTATCCTAGTAGCTAGTACATTTTATGAAACTCTAAAGCCATTTCTGACTTTTTCTTCTTGATATGCACTTTCCAGCGAAGTTTTGCATCTAAGGTGAGGCCTAAGAATTTTGCCGAGTTTATTGCATGTGGAATTACTCTTCCGTTCAAAACCACTGGGATGTTATTAATGGGTCTGTTTGAAAACACGACATGATCAGATTTTATTTCATTATAAATTTGTTTCTATTCGTAGAGTTCCACTCTTCGGTTTCACTCACACTCTCCTGTACAAAATTTGTGGCTTGTAATTGGCTTGCCGACTTCGCCATTACTACAGTATCATCAGAAAACTGTTCCAATAGCCCTCTTATCTTTGGTTTTGGTAAATCACTAGTATAGAGTGAATATAGGAGGGGACCCATAAGACTGACCCTTGAGGGACCCCACACACTCAGTAGGGTGTTGTTTGTTTTTTAGAATTGTTCGGATTGAGCCCTCCAACCGCTAAAAACGTTCTCTGTCGACTCAAAACACACCCATTTCAAGGATTTAGAAAAAATTTAAAATTAAGGGGGCGCTCAAAGGGTCTAAAGGGTTTAAGTGCGAATTCATCGGAAAATGGAATTCGGCATATCAATCCTAGCTGGAAATGGCGCTACGAGCCTCAAACGCACGTGATGCGCTTGGAGCGGCGCACTATGTGGTATTTGACCGGAAAAGTTGGCATAAACTGTTTTTACAGTCCTAATGACTTGGAATTTGGTATCTGGAGGTATATTTTAACGCTGAATTCAAATTTTGCATCAGTTTTTCAAAATTCGAAAATCCAAGATGGCTGCCGATAATTTTTTCCGCTAATCGGTCGGCAGCCATCTTGGATTTTCGAATTTTGAAAAACAGATGCAAAACTTGAATTCAGCGTTAAAAAGCACCCGTGGATAGTGAGTTTCAAGTCATTTGGACGGTGTTGCCAAATTTCACTCGTCGCCTCTACAACACGTGAAAACGAGAATTTCGTGCAAAAACGCAAAATTCGAACTAATTTTCCCGGAAAAGCCGCATTTTCCCGCAACTTCTGACTTCAAGGCCTATTAGTACGCACTCAGGACTACCATTTCTCATATATATATACCCGCGAGATGTGGCAGGATGTTTGAACTTAAGTTCTCTTGAAAATCGGAAAATTTACGGTTTTAGCTAAAAACTTTGAAGTAGCAAAAATATATCAAATTCAAATTAAAATTGGATGAAATAGGCATAAACTGATTGTAAATACCTTCAGAAAGACGATCCATGTACAAAAATTTTGTTCTGACTTCATCTGAAACTGGAGAATCTCGTCTTCAAAATAGGTTAGAAAAAAAAATCAAAATTTTCGAAAATTTGACCTGGGAACCTCCCTAGCCCCTTTAGGCCCTTTGAGCGCCCCCTAAATTTTAAACAATTTCAAAATCCTTGAAATGGTTGTGTTTTGAGTCGACATAGATCGTTTTTAGCGGTTGGAAGGCTCGATCCGAACAATTCTAAAAAATAAGCAACACCCTTCCCAGCCCTAATATCCTTAAAATTGGTCTTATAGTCATCATATCTTACTCTGAACTTTCGGTTACTGAGAAAGGACTCTAAAAGTTCAGCGTGGTTTTTCGGCAATAGACAAACCTTATCAAAAGCTTGGGACTAGTCAAGAAATACTGCAACACAGTATTCTTTCTTCTCAAGCGCCTCCTCAATGTAGCTTGTAACCCTGTGCAATTGTTCAATGGTTGACTGATTTTCTCCAAACCCAAATTGTTCTGCAGGAATGATATTTTTCTTATCAATAATTTCTTTCAAACGTTTAATATAGAATCTCTCAAATAGTTTCCCTATCGCAGCGCAGGCAATAAGGAGATAGGCCGATTGGATCGAACTTCATTCAGGGGCTTTCCTGCTTCGTGTATCATGATGACCCCTGTTTTTTTCCACCGAGATGGAATATACCTTAACCTAAATACGGCGTTAAATATCTGTGTTAATTTCATAATTAATGATTGCTTTGCCGGGTAGCTGTTTGAGAATTTTGTCAGTTATATCAAATCGCAGCCCGGCGCTTTCTTAACTCTAATTTTATACTTAATTTCTTTACATAACTCACTATGGGTCACCGTTTTGATTTTGATTGCTTGTAACTCACGTTGCGAAATTTGAATTCATTTAGACCAACGGTTTAAAGTTTAAGCGAGGGTATACGGACAGATGCAGACAGACTGCAGTCGCCACAGACAGCCACCACAGACATTTTATACATTTATCTCTCCAAGCCACATATGGTTAAGAAATAATGAAATGTCGCCGATGGATGTTTTTTAGGATAGTATTAGGCATAATGAGAGCCGATTATTTCATAAACTATCATGGTCGACTTAGTCGTCGTGGGCCAAGTATAGAGGGTTTTAGTAATGGTGACTGCCGGTGATGATCGTTCCAAACAAAGCCGGTTTGTCTCTCTCGCTCTTACGTGACCCCCATGTACTGCCATCTCACTCTAATTTCAAAAATCGTAAATAGAGACTTATTTCGTGATGGCAGAAATGAATTTCTCGAGGCATTTTAATGCGATTTTGATAATAATATGTCGTAAAACAAGGCCCTGTATACGAATTTCGATACTAGAAAGAGATGGAGATACATGGGGGTCACGGGAGAGTGAGTGAGATAGTTTGGAACGCTACGCGAGTTTTATCACAACCGATTGCGACCGATGAGTGCATTGTTGTGGTTGTTGGCTAACCGTTGACTTCGCACTAAAACCATCTATAGGAACAAAATACCTTGGAAATCTCTGCGCCGTCGCAATACTTCCTCAATTTTTCTAACCTCGTTATGACGAGAAAGAAAAAAGAGTGCATTGTTTTTACGTGTAATGCGGGTTGTGTCGAATCGTGCGAACGCAGCACTTTATGCAACTGCTTGTACATCGAGTGAAAAGGTCCCTCGTGTGCAATTGAAATGCTGACATCTGCTCGTGGGTCGTGTGTCGTGGGGGATCTAACTGTATCACTACTTTACGTTTAATCTTCAATAAGTTTCAATGATAGTAGTTCAATGTATGAACATACAGTTCATGCACGATGCACGTGGTGCAATATTGGTGCAATATTATAACCACAAGGTTTATCTACAGGGTGTTTTTTTTATCTCCCCCCCCCTGGTTTTTTTTCTTGCTAATTGAGATAAAATGTTGCGGTTTGGACTATTCTTCATCATTTTGGCTGAATTTTCTTTTTTTGGGGTCGAAACCCCCCCAGCCCCCCTAGGGGGGCCCCCAGGGGGGGTATCTCAAAAATTTCAAATGGCAACCCCTATCTTGTGATACATCGTTCGAAAGGACATAAAATTCTAAGACTTTTGGCGCAAACCGGAAGTTGATATCGTTTTTCGTTTTCGATATATCGAATTTCAAAGTTCGATTTGGACCCATTTTCAAAAAATCGTTACTCCACTTTGGAAAGTCGGAATTAAAAAAACTATGGGTCCAAAATACTCTAAAAAGCAAGTACTTTTCAGATAACGAAATGGTTTTGACATAAAATTTGATTTTAGAGCCCCAAATTTTTTTAAAAATTTTGCCCCTAAAAGGGGCTATCTTGAAAATTCCCTTCCACGACCCTTATTGAATGATGCGTCGATCAAAAAAGCATAAAAAACTGAACATTTTGGCGCAATCCGGATATCGATATCGTTTTTCGTATTCGAGATATCGAATATTAAAAATTCAATTTTCGCCTATCTGCAAACTTCGATATCTCGAATACGAAAAACGATATCGATATCCGGATTGCGCCAAAATGTTCAGTTTTTTATGCTTTTTTGATCGACGCATCATTCAATAAGGGTCGTGGAAGGGAATTTTCAAGATAACCCCTTTTAGGGGCAAAATTTTTAAAAAAAATTTGGGGCTCTAAAATCAAATTTTATGTCAAAACCATTTCGTTATCTGAAAAGTACTTGCTTTTTAGAGTATTTTGGACCCATAGTTTTTTTAATTCCGACTTTCCAAAGTGGAGTAACGATTTTTTGATAATGGGTCCAAATCGAACTTTGAAATTCGATATATCGAAAACGAAAAACGATATCAACTTCCGGTTTGCGCCAAAAGTCTTAGAATTTTATGTCCTTTCGAACGATGTATCACAAGATAGGGGTTGCCATTTGAAATTTTTGAGATACCCCCCCTGGGGCCCCCCTAGGGGGCTGGGGGGGTTTCGACCCCAAAAAAAGAAAATTCAGCCAAAATGATGAAGAATAGTCCAAACCGCAACATTTTATCTCAATTAGCAAGAAAAAAACCAGGGGGGGGGGGGGAGATAAAAAAAACACCCTGTATACCAGTCTATTAACCACGGTGAGGACTATTTCCATGAATGACCTTGGAAACATTAGAGTTTTCGGAGAACCTCAGTAGGTACCTGCATGGCGCAGAAATTATTTTATTGAAATGCATGGGCGGATACAGAAAATTGTCTTTCTCTCTTCTTCCGTTTGAATGCGTGTGTTAGATAAGGATAGCAGAGGGGCCATCATGTGACTTTAGCCCCAATCTCCGTCCTTTTCTAACTCATGCTTTCAAATGGAAGAAGAGAGAGAATGACAAATGCCTGTATCCGCCCATGTTTGAATGTGAAACAAAATGTGGATAACCTTAAGTTGGGATGGTTGCTACTTGAGAAATTGAAGGGGCGTGTTACGAACATAATAAGAGTATTGTTTTATAGTTGATTAAATCAATGTTTGATAGTAATGGCTTACAAAAGTAGGTAAGCTTTTATTGCGGATTTTATTCTCATAATCGTTGGAAAATATTTTTAGTTGCTCCCTTTGAGTCGTGATACGACGCAGATTGACTATTTTCACGTAGAGCTTACTCTATAAAAAATATATGATCAAATTAACGGGAAAACTGCTTGATAGGGCGTTTACCATTTCAGGGGACAACTTCTACACAAATCTGCCACGAAGTTGCGACTTGAAAGTAAAAGTACAATGACTTTCAAAAAAAAGTACCCTGGTTGAAATTCTTGTTATTTCTCGTCGTTTCCAATAGAAGTTTCGATCGTTCGTGACGAACTCTGAAAGGGCCATTCTGATTAGTCTTTAAGGTGATTCTATGGCAAACTCCCGAAAATTTTAATTCGATAGATGGCGTTACTTGTCGCTGGCTCCGAAAATAGCCGCTTTTTGACGGTTTTTGGCTGTTTTCTCTGAACAGACTTATAATAGACAAAAATTCGGAATGTCAGCACCTGCTTAATTTTTTGCTTGATTTTTTGAGCCATAAACGGGCCAAATTGGTTCTAAAATAAAGGCGAAATTATGCAAAGAAAAATCATGTGTAATTTGGAGTTGTATCAGTAAAGATTACAGGTGAAACAGAAACCTGTAATCTTTATTGATACAACTCCAAATTACACATGATTTCTTCTTTGCATACTTTCGCCTTTATTTTAGAACCAATTTGGCCCGTTTATGGCTCAAAAAATCAAGCAAAAAATTAAGCAGGTGCTGACATTCCGATTTTTCGTCTCTTATTCGTCTGTTCAGAGAAAACAGCCGAAAACCGTCAAAAAACGGCTATTTCCGGAGCAAGCGACAAGTAACGTCATCTATCGGATTAAAATTTTCGGGAGTTTGCCATAGAATCACCTTAAACACTTGAAAGAAGCAAAACAGTTTACAGGTTGCCGAGATTTATAAGAGTAAACATTTCGATCAGGGAACTTTCTCTTGAAGGTCATAGTACATGCAAATAAGGTGGTAATAAAGAACTTGATTCTTGGCGTTCACATTGAAATTGTACTATAACTTTCAAAAGACAGTTCTCTCATCGAAATCGTTCTTGATGAATTTTTCTTTTATTTTCTATCGTTTTAAATTTTTGGAGCCATAATGTCACAAGTGGCAATACTGCGAGACTCTGAAATATCTGAAACCCGTAAAATTTCTCAAATTGGTCGAGAAATTAAATATTGAACATTTCTATCAGGATACTTTCTTTTGAAAGCCGTGGTTCTTTAAATAAAATACACTCCTTCAATTTCTCAAGCGGCAACCCTGCACCGCAACCACCCTAACTTCTGAGCGGGGATTTATTTTAAAGTCACCCTATATAATTTTGCTTAGCCGATTGATCAAAGAAGGTGTTTTTGCTTGTAACAGTATTTATTGGCAGACTTTGTACTGTGTACACATCGTCTTATTAGCGACAGCAAATCCTTAGAAGAGTTTGAATTGCGCACACACGTTCTCAAGCTATGTATGGAACGAATATTCAGATTAAGATCGTTAGATTCCAGTAAATGCAGTACGAATGCAATAATTTCGAAGTGAAAGGATATTCATCCATGTATGCACTGAATGCTTTACTACGTATTTTTCGACTATTCTGTACTCGAGTTTGTATTTTATTTTGCTCTGTTGCTCTTTTGAGTTATATAGTAAGAATGGAATTCATGACATTTTTATCAAGTAGGAATAAATTAACTTTGAATTAACTTCTGCCTCTTTGAAGATTGAAGCTCTTTCTCCACTCCTTTCTCTATCCATGCACCCCCGTAAGTTTCTTCGGCAGAACGCTTGAGGTAACTTCCGATAGATCTGAGCAGGGGATGATGAAAAAAAGTAGGCTCTCAGTAAGTTTTTATATTTGTAAGTATACTTTTTTTTAATATTATTTTTTTACCTATTCATATGAGTACAATTTATTTTCTGACGGTCTCTTATTGCTTTTTTCCTCAATACGTTTATAACGAGTATGAACTTCAACTGGCTGATCTAAACGTCTTGCTTCCCTGTCTTCCTGCCTTAAACGGCCATAGCCCATAAGCGCAAATTTTCCCAATCGAGAGCCCAAAAGCGCAAATTTGACACCTGAAAAGCGCAAATTTTCAAAGCCCAAAAGCGCAAATTGTATCGAAATGCGATTCGATAAATATACATCGAATATCGAGCGGAGAAATAAGAGATAGATAACGTGGTGGGGGGGGGGGGGGGGCACAGAAATGTGAAATAATTGAAGTCGCTTACCGCTGTATCTTGTTGATTGTGGTGTATCGCAAAAAATTCTTAGACTTCACTGGTCTGCGTCAAAGTATTAAAATCCGTTTATATCCGTTTCGTTTGACATTTCATCCCAATTTTCTTTAAGAAATTAAGGATAGAAATTTTATTGGTTATCAGTTCATTAAGTGTGCTTTGCAGGAAAGCTGATTTTTCGGCTTCTTTTTTGCATTTGGGAGGAGGTGTTTCGATGCTATTTATTTTCACATAAGTCGCTGCCTGGACATCTTTGAGCACTTCAATAAAGTAGTTATGGTTAGAAGTTAGTTAAAGTTAGATAACATAAACTCGCACCGTACTCGCACTGAGCTTATCTGTATAATCAGCCGCGCGCTTCCCAATGTTTCGACCAAACGCAGTTGCCACATATCCTTATTCGATAAATCGAAAATGCGACTCATATCGATCGCGCCAAACAAACCTATCGAATCGACAGCCCAAAAGCGCAAAAAGGATAATTTGCGCTTTTGGGCTCTCACTTTGAGAAATTTGCGCTTATGGGTTTCACCGCCTTAAACTTCAAGATCCTTCATAAAATAGAAGAAGAAGAAAAAAAAAAGAGAGAAAAAAAACAGACTTGTCCTCCTTTGGGGGAAAAAATAAGCTTGCTATTTTGCTCAGTATTCCGAGACGGGGGTTTCAATCAATTGCCTTTTTCTATGAGCGAAATGCTTTTGTGAAACCGCAACGTGAGACTGACGGTTGTGAATGAAAATAGTGGGACCAACAAACACGCTCGCTCACAGTGGCAAATCGTACAATATTTGGCCACAGTTTCCCCTTCATATATGAATAAATGAAAAACGATCGATTCTCTTCGAGGCTGTCACCCTTTTTAAAGATCGATTGTTTTACCAAGTTTAGATGGAAACATCGTACGACCCACCTCCGCTTGCGCAATATTTGCAACCTACTGTGAAAACGGAAAATCCCGACGCCGCACAGTGGAGCGAGTTAATGAGAGTGGTCGGACGTGAAATCTATGACTAAAAACGCCAATGCGTCTGTTGCAAACTTTTGCTACAACGATATAGAGTGTATCATCTTATGTGAAATCGCCCAAACAGTCCATTGGTGGCATCAGAAAGTCATGAAATGCGATAATAAACTCACAAGAGACGTTTAATGAAATCCAAGATGGCGGTAAAATATCGAGCAATCTGTATGCATGCACCTTTAACATCCAAGGATTGCCAACGTTCACAACCTCACAGCCTCAGAGATTATGTGTTTATTTACGTTGTGATTGGGTGTGATCGATATTGTGAGGTTGCTATCCTTATGGTTGTTCGTGGTGTATGCATACAGGTTGCTCGATATTTTACCGCCATCTTGGATTTCATTAAATGTCTCTCGTGAGTTTCAAACTGCATTTTATGACTTTCTGATGCCACCAATGGACTTTTTACTTGATTTTATATGAGATTGAACTCTATATAGCGCTGCAGCAAAAGTTTGCAACAGACCCATTTGAATGTTTTTACACTCAAAAAACAAACTATGAAGGGTGATTATTGAAGGCCATTTTACAATAAAATCAATGAAACTACTTTCAAAAATCTATGTTGCGTATTTACAAAGATATACGCATTTAAAGTCGCGACGCTATGCTGCCGTTTTGCGTAAAATCAATTTTTTACAAAAAAAGTAGTCGAGCGGCCCAGTCAGAAAACGGCGTTCAATTTTGCTTCTTGGCAGGTTATTATTCTCTTTCGGCGTTCAAAGGTACTGATATGTTTCATTGAACGCCCAGTCAAAATTCTTTCTCCCCTCCCCCCTCTCGGTTCCTCCCCGCTCTTCCCTCTAGAACTTGGTACAAGTAGTGCAGTTTCTTTGAAAGAAAGTAATTCTATTTCGGCGTACAAAGGTACTGATATATTTCATCGAACGCCCAGTCATGAATTTTCCCCCTCCCTCTCTTTCTCTCTCTCGACCCCTCCATCCCCTTTTGATTTGGTGCTTCGTAAAAGATTCTACGCTGCATGTAAAGTTGCATTCGCTCTCCAAGTATAAAAGCGAAAGAAAAAACGTAAGTAAAAAACTAACTAAAATAAAAATAAAAATTTCAAAATTACAGGAGGGGAAAAAAACTGGGCCGGTTGTTCTTCTCCCCCCCCCCACAACCAGACGTCTTTCCCTGCCTTTTTTAACTGCGGTGCTTTTTACAGAAATTTCTACGCTGCATCTAAAATTGCATACTTTCTCAAATGAAGGCACTTCAAAAACTCCGCAGACGGTTTAAAACTGGTCCGAGTAATAAATGTTGCCAGTAATAAATAAAATAAATGTTGCCACAAGGGTAAATGTATCGGTCAGGGACCAAATCTTGTTAGGTCCCGAGCTCTCTGATTGGTCGAAACCGCGCGCAAGTGCACGCAAGTCGCAACGCTCGGGATTTAACAAGATTTGGTCCCAGGATAAAACAACAGTGTGAGACTGGGAGCGGGAGGGAGAGAGAGGAGTGAAAGATTCAAAGGAAAGAAGTGAAAGGGAAAGGAGAGAGGTGAGGGTTCTTCCTTTACGGACAGGTAATACAAAACAACCGGCCCAGTTTTTTTCCCCTCCTGTAATTTTGAAATTTTTATTTTTATTTTAGTTAGTTTTTTACTTACGTTTTTTCTTTCGCTTTTATACTTGGAGAGCGAATGCAACTTTACATGCAGCGTAGAATCTTTTACGAAGCACCAAATCAAAAGGGGATGGAGGGGTCGAGAGAGAGAAAGAGAGGGAGGGGGAAAATTCATGACTGGGCGTTCGATGAAATATATCAGTACCTTTGTACGCCGAAATAGAATTACTTTCTTTCAAAGAAACTGCACTACTTGTACCAAGTTCTAGAGGGAAGAGCGGGGAGGAACCGAGAGGGGGGAGGGGAGAAAGAATTTTGACTGGGCGTTCAATGAAACATATCAGTACCTTTGAACGCCGAAAGAGAATAATAACCTGCCAAGAAGCAAAATTGAACGCCGTTTTCTGACTGGGCCGCTCGACTACTTTTTTTGTAAAAAAGTTTTTTGATGAAAATTTCAGGAGTTTTGAGAAGAAAAACTTAACATTTATTTTTACATCTCTCTTCCAGTGCTCAAGCAAATGCACTTTCTTTTCTTTTCTTTTTTTTTTTTACGTTAATAATTATTTATATTTTTATTTTGAGCAACCTCCTCCATTCCTCTGATAGTTGCTCCTATCCTCACCTTCTGCAGTAAAGTGCCTTAATCGACTGACAGTTGCAGTTCCATTTATAAGTGGGTAATATGAACGAGACCACCGCAACAAACCATGTAATTTTCTCCCTTTCTATTTTTTTAATAATGGAAGGAAATTCGGTTCAGTATTGTGTCTTTAGAGTGTATCTTATCTGACCTAGAGTCCCTGTTGTATATACTGTGACAGGGACCTTAATTGAAGCTCAATGGTGTCGGGACTTCATAACAAACAGGTTGCGTAAGATCTCACCAACTCACTAACTCACTCTGTTAGTTGAAGTTTGCACTAGTGGCACTTTAATCTTCCGAATTTAAACCTGTAGAGTGCGCGTAAAGCGCGACGCGACAAGTCTTTGGACGCGACGCGACGGTGCGGTAAAATCGGAAGGAGCTGGATATGAAATTTCACTGCTAATAATAATAAACAAGGAAACACAGCTGACTTCATTGCATTTCGTACATTGGTCAGTAGGTCATTGCAAGAAAGATTATAGATACTGTAAGGAGAAAATGTCATCTTTGTTGGTCACATTAACTCTATGTTTACATGACAATGTTACACCTACGCCTTGAAACGCGATGGGAATCGTACTGCAATGAAACATAGTTCTTAATTAACTTATAATTATTATTTTAGTCATTCATACTTCACTCTCTCAAATTTCTCAACACTACCACAGTGCTTTTTCGTCGAGCCTCGTATCAACCTTGTAAATGATTGGAAATGTGATGCAGAGCTACAACCGGTTTTGTGGCAACTTTGCTTTGGTTTCTTTCAAAATAAATTATTACTGTTTTTACTATCACCTACTTTTCTTTCTCCGATCCAAACATGAACTTGAACTGCACCAAGTATTTTGGTGTCCATTGGATTTGGAGCAAATCTAATTTTATGAGTACTATGAATAATAATATTAATAATTTCCTCTATCATCTTTGCGGTAGAACAGCAAATAGGCATTCTCACTACCAGCTGGCCAGTGGTGCTCCTTAGGTAATTTGAGTGATCTCAGCCAAGTTAAACTTGTCTCCCAACCGCACATCAGCTGTATAGAGACAAGACCATGATGAAATATTGCCACTTGCAATTTGAAAAGATCTGACGTTTCAAATGAATACAGTAATACACATCCCGTTGATAATCACTGCGGTACGGGGTATCATGTGACCGCACCGAAGTCAACATTCAACAAGTTTCTGATTCCAGAGTACTATTGCTACATGCTTAGGGGGAAGAATTTGCCCACAGTTTGTAACATTTTCTTTTTGAAATCACTCAAGAAACTCTGTCTTAAATTGTATGGGCTTGGGCGACTGTTGACCCTGGCTTGCGATCAGCCGGGGTATGGGCAGTTACCGCTGCCTTGCGTCATTCTTAAATTATACTACTTACAGGGGTGGTTCAATGCAATTACACCCCTAAGCAAGATTTTGCAATGGCCATGGCTAGAGTATACTATAAGACCCAAATATTCTCAACGACGCCATGTTCGGTTAGCGAAATTGATCGCGCGGTTAGAGGACAGTTTTGGCGCGTCATTCAAATAAGACGAGGCACCCTTCCCCTGCTATCAAAATATGTTGATTAACTCATTGTGCTGTTTTAAAGTCACAACCATGATTAATGTTGCACCGAAAAAATTACCAATAAATAAGAAACGACTGAAGAAACGCGATTGCTCACTCAATGTTTACATTCCTGATATGCTGATCGCCGCCATTTTTGGTTAGCCTCAGCTCTCTCATCAGAAGCATCGATCGGGAATACTCGGGTCTTATAGTATACTCTAGCCATTGCCCAATAGTTGACTTTTCTTTTCGGAATTACTCGGAAAAACTCTGTCTTAAATTGTATGGCTGCCCCGGGCTGTCACCGCTTATAATCCGCATAGACCTGGGCAGCGACCCCTGCTCACTGAGCAAGATACAGCAATATCCTTGGCTTGGGACCACAGTCCTTGTTCTATAGTGTAAGGAACAACGTCTATAGTTGTGACGGAACAATCTGCCGCAGTTTATGATCAAAAGTGAGAATTGGCAACTTGGAGTCGAAAACAATGTCCGTCCACACCGAACATTTGTTGGATTGAGTAGTTTTGCGGGGTGAGAGAAGTAGTTACGCATCAGAGAGCACAGGTAAACTTAAAAAGAAAAATAAAGAGCCAAAACTTACTCGCATTGCATGTCATCAATTTTGGTGCACTCACGACTAATAACACACGAATTTTACAAGTAGCGGAGTCCAGCGACGAAAAAACTTTCTGCAGGCAAGGACTAATAAGCCTTTGTTCTAACCAAAGACAGATCATAGGGTTACATTTCTTCACCGACAGATGATGATTCAAGCAGGTAAAGATATAAGTTTATTATGATCATGACGTTCTTACCAAGGAAAGCTCTTTGGAGCCAACATTTCTTGGACAACAAAGGCTTAGTTTTCAAAGAAGACTGAATGGACACCGTCTGTAATCTGGAGATCGGTGAGGCACTTTGCAGAGTTTCTAGAGAAAACTTCATAGAGTAAAATGAAATAACCTGCTCTTGCTAATCATCTAACCCTCTTTAACAGTGAGGAACCATTGGTGACTTCTCTGGAAACTGATGAACGAAACCTTACATTTCCTAGCTTTCACACATTTAAGTGACGAAAGTGAAGCGGCGAAGAAGTTGATCGCGAATTGAAAGCTAATAAGAACTTTGAATCTTTATTACCACGTTAATAAAGTGAATTGAAATGATTTTATTTGGGGGTAAATAGTCGTGTTGATGAAACCACGAGTAAAGTGTAAACCTAACCTACAATCGTGATTCGATTATATCGATTGTATCGATCTGAAAGTTTTGGCTGGATCTCCACTTGAAATCTGATTTGAAGCTGTAACTTTCTTAATAAGCGATGAAATTTAGCCAACTTGGCAAAGGTTTCTTCCTTAGAGCATGAGGAATTCAACCGTACCAAGTTTTTTCCATTACGCGCTATGGTTACCGCTGCAGCCGTGACTAAAGTATGGTCCTAAGAAGGGCATTTTTTGGCACTCTTTCTTCAATATCTCCCTCAACACTTTATGGATTTACATTTTCTTAAAAAAGCACCGTACGTGAATAAAATACGATTCTAATGAGACCAAGTTTTTAACGATCCGTCTCACGGTTGCAGAGGAAATGAATAGGAATCATCGACCACGCGCGAACTCCGGTTTTTGCGATATTTCGTCAATCTGAAGCAGTTTTTTGGCCGTTACTCTCTCAGATCGACATTAAATAAAAATCGCTCTCGTCAGTCACAGCTCTGTGAAACGCTGAACCCAATATATAGCACACTTATGGGTTTTATTCTACGGTGTGTTCACATAATCGGTGGACATTTTCGAAAATCCACGAAAACGCAGTTTTGAGCTGTTTCGTGTATAATAAGCGGTAGGTGTACCCGCCCAGGTTCCATCGGTGTTTTCTTACTGGGCCTGTGCGGCTACCGCCGCTTATGATGACATTTTCCAATTCACCGATGATTCAACCGGTTGAAAAAAGATTACACAGTTCATTTCAGTGTATGACAGTAATGCACGAAAATACTCGCATCTGTCATATTTTCTCAACCGGTGGAGTCGTCGATGACTTTAAAAAGTTCCGGTTATTTTAATAAATTAACGGCGTTTCCACCGATTGAGAAAAGATTACAGATCAGAGTATTTTCGAGCAGTTCAGTCAAATACTGAACGGAACAGAGTATCTAATCTTTTATCAACCGGTGGAATCATCGATAAATTGAAAAATGCCATAAATTATACGGAAAATGTTAGCTCTAACGGTCGACCACAAAATAAGTCGTTCTAGTGTGGGGCGGATAGGAGCGGAGTCGTCCCTGATTTTCTGCCTATAATAATGTATTCGAATACTCATTTCAAATACTTATACAAAATGTACACTCCTTCATGTTTTTTAGCTCCTCTGTTATTAAATGCGCTTATTTTATCGATTTTTGTTGCTGCCAACGAGCTTAGTAATTTCTATTCTTGCATTCTTCGACTTACATGTGCGTCGCGTACCTCATCTGCCTCTGCCCCAACCCATTTCACGCGCGATCAAAGAGCGCGCTCCGCCGAACGTATTTATTTTCCTTTAAATATGCTCACATTAAAGGAAACCTTTTAAGGAGTTTCATTCAGAAGAATGCAAAACTCTTCAGATGTGTGTTTTTTCGCTCCTGGGAAAAGCGACATTATTCCATCTTTGCCAGACTGAAGGGACACGACTGTTCGTGAGGGTAAGCCTTACATTAAACTTTGCGATGACGTTATGATTTTTCCGATTTTTCTTAAGTATGAATGGTTTACGTGATGACGCCATTCGGTGTCAAAGTTTGTTAAACCCTTAACTGCACATTTTTTTCTTTTCTTTTCTTTTCTTTTCTTTTTTTCTAAGGTAAGTGCGCCAAATAAGGCCACACTTTTTTTGAAAGGCTGTAAAAACGGTGCAAATGGTCCTACGTGCATGAAATTTGGCACAAACATGCTTTATACCTTTATCTTCAAAATATGTAAGGTTTGATCCCCTTTTTTTAAATTTAAGTGCATGAAATTTCAATTTTAAAAAAATTGTGCAGGTGGCCCTTTTAGGGCTACGGGTGCCTAATAAGGCCACATGGGTAAAAATTGGACTTTAGTGCATACTTGGCGCTAAATACGAAGAAAAGAAATACAGTTTTGTTAGTTAATGAAGGGAATCACAAAGTATGATAAAAACCCAACCCAACCACCACCCTTCCGCACCCCCACCCCCTCTAAGCATAAGAAATTATCGTCAACTGAGAAGAAACCCTCACAAATTTCCAACGCAACACATGATTTGAATCTTGTATTTTAGGACCCCCTCATCCCCTTCCCTCCTCACTCCCTCGCATCCCCCCTTTCCTCCCCTCCCCTACCTCCCTCCCCTCCCCTACCTCCCTCCCCTCCCTCCCAATAAGGCCAGGTGCATGGCCTTATTGGGGTACAACACTCTTCTGTTCGTTTTTTGCTCGCTATATTTGCTGGAATCAATTTGAAGTTAAATGATGTCAATAATCAGCTAGAGGAAAGTATGCCAAACAAGAATATGTATAGGTTTGTATAGATGAGTCAAGTTAAATTGAAGTTATGAATGAAAATGTACTCAGCGAAACACGGTTTTTTGTTGCGCACGCGACCGCTAAATCCTTTGTCACTAACTGACAGCATAGAATAAACACAACCAGCAGAATGGAAACTGCCGTAAGAGCCCATATAGTCAAGTTTTGTAAACCTGGTACCCTGCGCGAGGAGCTGCGCAGTGGTCGTCCGAAGCGCGCGAATCTGTAAACCTGGTACCTCCGAGAGTCTCCCATAAGAAATACACAGAGCGGCATGACTTTTTTCAGAAAAAACGCCATACAACTGAAAATACGTGGCGGATCACTTTAATTCTTCCAGAAATACAGATTAGATAGATTTTTGAATGATTTTAGCTATTTATAATTTTTTTTGGCGTGGTAGAATTTAAATGAGACCCATTTAAAGTTGACGAAAATCGTCCAAAGTTGACGAAAATCGTCCGCAGCGCAGCGCGCGAATCTGTAAACCTGGTACCTCCGAGAGTCTCTCATAAGAAATACACAGAGCGGCATGACTTTTTTCAGAAAAAAACGCCATACAACTGAAAATACGCGGCGGATCACTTTCATTCTTCCAGAAATACAGATTAGATAGATTTTAGAATGATTTCAGCTATTTACAATTTTTTTTGGCGAAGTAGAATTTAAATGAGACCCATTTAAAGTTGACGAACGCTGACAGGTACCCGGTTTAGATGCTCGCGAAAGTGCTACATAAGATGGCCGACTGTTTCCATTCTGGTTGTGTTTATTCTATGCTGACAGCCAATCGCCGAACGCTAAAAGTGGGGGAGGTGTTGCATTCCATTCTATCTAGCGTGGAGACTCTGTGGAAGTCATCATCTGTGCGCTGCGTGCTTTTTTACGATTTCTGCAGCCGATTTAAGACGCGTGGCCTTATTAGGTTACATGGCCTTATTTGGCGCACCCACCTTATTTTAAACAAAAACATTTTATTCAGTACATAATGGGGTGCTGAAATAGGGACAAATTGTGACTTTTTTCCAGTATTTTGCATTAGCTTTTGGTAGAGTCCCTGTCAGTAGCGTACGCAGGGATATGTCTCTCTTTCTCTTCTCCCGTTTGAATGTATATGTGCTGGAAAAGGAAAGAAATAGGGGCTGAAGTCACGTTTTAGCCCCTGTTCTTGTCCTTTCCTAACACACGTGCTCTAATGGGGCAAGAGAGAGAAAGACAAATTCCTGCGTACGCTACTGGTCCCTGTATGTAGAGCTAAGAAGACGACAAGAGGGCAAACATTCTCTGGTCGGTCAATGAGTTTTAGGTTCTACGGGCGGGCGTCGCCGTTGGATGCGTTTTTGCGAGATAAAGAAGCGATTAAGTCAAAAACGCAGAATGTTATAGTAGGCTCTGGGATCGGCAAGTCTAAGATAGGTTATGAAGGAGGGAGTCCAAGAGTTTCCTCCCCTATAGAAAGGGGCGTAATGGTACCCCATTCATTTTGTGTCATTTTAGCATACACGTTTAAAACGATTCAACCTTGCGGTTAGTGCAATCAAAACTAAATTTTTAAAAAATGAATTTAAATGATCGAATCAAAATCTAAACTTTAAATTTCACTTCTCCAAGATTTATCAGCTGGCTGATTCCGCACTTTTGAACGCAGGAATCGATTAATCCTATTAGTTTAAACGAAGCACAGTGGAGCTAGTCAAAGTGAGGGTTCGGACATTGAATATATGACTATTTGAATGTTTTTACAGTGAAAAGACAAACCATAAAGGGTGTTTATTGAGGACAATTTTACAATGGAACTAATGGAACCACTTTCAAACGTTTACGTTGCGTATTAACAAAGAAATGCGGATTTAAAGTCAACATGCCATGTCCAGCGTCTCTCATAGACTCACTCCACTGAGGGGCGTCACGTAAGCATGTAAATAAGATTTAAAGTCGATCAAGTCGTTCGTTTCAGACCAAATGATTCCAAGTCTTACGTACATAATACAAAGTGGTACGTGACACCATTCAAATCGATGGGATTAATCCATTCCCGATATCTCTTCTCGAGTCGTCTTAAAAAGGGAAATCGGCCTGCAGCAGAGCCTTTTCATGTTCATGTTAACCTTATGGTGCAAAAAACTGTCAGTTTTGGCGCAGCTGTGTTTCAACTGATGTAACTGATTCCTTCTCACATGAGTCATCTCGATTTTCTTAACATTCGAAGCAATGTGGCTACAAGTGGGTTCTTCATGCTTAAAAATCATAAATTTACTTTTAATGGTTGGAAACGTTCTATACACGACACTGCGGTCGGGGTCGGGGCTGCGGGCCGCGGCACTGTGATGCTCCCAAACACAGGGCCGCATATTAAAATACACTTATACTCATATGAATTGAGGCCCTGGCCTATTTGGTTGCGATGGGGCCCAATTATCGCTAGTCCAACGCACTTGCACTAAGGTCTAAGATCGGAACAAACCGGCCAGAAATTCGTGAAATCGTCAATAAATCATCGTGTTACCTTTTAAGCTTAAATTTAAACTTTTCAATGAAATTTCTAGGTTTGAATTACTCGCTGAAAATGTTTTCTGTGGTTAAAATTGGTCTAGAAAGTTTATAAATTAATAAACTGATGAGAATTTTACACTTTGATTTTTTTCCACTTTTTGACTATCTAAGACCATGGTGCACCAATCGTGGTTACTTGTGTATAATGTACTACTGACCTAACCTCAAATGCGTCAACTACGCTCAACGAGCTAGACGGCTTTAGTATGAAGTCAACGGTTAGCCAACAATCACAACATAATGCACTCATCGGTCGCAATCAGTTGTATCAAAACTCGCGCGTAGCCTTCCAAACTATCTCACTCGCTCTCTCGTAACCCCCATGTATACCTACCTATCTCTTTCTAGTTTCGAAATTCGTATAAAGGGCCTTGTTTTACGACATATTATTATTAATAAAATCGCATTAAAATGAGGAATTCATTTTTGCCAAAAAATTTCACAAAATATGTCTATTTACGATTTTTGAAATGAGGGTGAGATAGCAGTACATAAGGGTCTCGTGAGAGCAAGAAAGACAGTTTGTCTTTTTTTGGAACGCCACGGCTGACGATATCACCAAGTCATCGCTACAATTAACCGTCTATAGCGATAGAGGGGGCCATACAAGTTGAAAGTCCTATCTCAAAGCGTGACAGTATAGGTGATCTGAATATGGTTTGTTTGCCTCACTTTTTTACCCTTAGTTCAAAAATTGTATTTAATACAGTGGTAATAGCTGTTTTAGACGAAAAAAGAAGTGTTTTAGAGTGGATATCTGGACACAGTATTTAAATATATATACAGCTATCCAGGTGAGAAAATTTTGCTTCCGTCGTTCATGTGCCAGTTTCTTTATCGTGCAAATCCTTCCAGACTAATCAGTCATATCGATTTCTGTGTCCAGATAGCCACTCTAAAACACTTTCACTTTCGTTTATAACCAATTTTTTTTTTTTTTTTTTTTTTTTTTTTTTTTTTTTTTTTTTTTTTTTTTTTTTTTTAAGCGTGCCATACGAAGTATATGGCAAGCTTCTTACTCTCGTTTTGCTGTATACAATGAATAATATAATACAGTGAAAGAGGCGCCCTCTGGTGGCCGTGTGTGTTTTGAAGATTTCGTTTTCAGGATATGAATCAAAACTTACATGATCGGGTTGAATTGTGTATTTTCGAGAGATTTTTGAGTATGTTAAATCAAACACTTTTTCACGAATAATTTTTTTTGTTTTGGAGTCATTTGATGCTTTCACCGATTTTATTTTGTTGTTTTAAGGGGCCCCGTTTTAGATTCCTGAGCTGACTTCAGTAGTCTTTGATTTGTCTTCGATGCACACACACAGAGATTGCGCAAGTGTTTAGTGGCTTCGTCGCACACACTCAGAAAATATACTAAGTTTACACACACAAGCTAGAGCTCACCCTACTCGAATTTTGACAGTTATATGACTGACTCCGCTATTCAAAACCCAGACTTCATAGCCCAGCATCGGTGCGTCGCAAACCGATGAGTGAGAGAGACTAGAGACTGACGCTGCCTCTCTCTATTATTTGCGCCTGCGTGCACGACAGTTTTTTTTACTCACAATCAGATCCGTTCTTCTCTAGGAGTTTTATTCACTGAAGACTGATTGTGAGTGCTCACCGCGTTGCTACCGCAGCGCTCCAGCAATCACTCTACGTCAAAGAGAGGAACTTCCAGCAAAACCAGATAGCATCCCTTTACAAAAGGCTTATTTCTTCCCCTTCGGTCAGCTATCACCGTAGCTCCGAGGAATAAGAGCTCATGCTTTGGATCGGGAGAGCGCCGCGCCGCGCCGCACTATGTGGTATTTGACCAAAAAAGCTGGCATAAACTAAAAAAAAAAAAAAAGTCGCTATTGGGAAAAACTGTTGTGATATTCGGAATCTACATAGATTTTTGCATTAGAAACTTGTATTTAGCGGGTCTAAACTAGATTAATTTAACTAGAATCCACCAGGGGAAAAATCAGTTTTACACCACCATTAAATTTAGCCTCAGCACGAGACTATAATCAAAGTAAAAAAAAAGTGTTTCAAATGAAGTCAGAACAAAATTTTTGTACATGGATCGTCTTCCGAAAGGTATTTACAATCAGTTTATGCCTATTTTATCCAATTTTAATTTGAATTTTATATTTTTTTTGCTATTTCAAAGTTTTTAGCTAAAAACGTAAATTTTCCGATTTTCAAGAGAACTTAAGTTCAATTATCCTGCCACATCCCGCGGGTATATATATGAGAAACGGTAGTCCTTAGTGCGTACTAATAGGCCTTGAAGTCAGAAGTTGCGGAAAAATGCGGCTTTTCCGGGAAAATTAGTTCGAATTTTGCGTTTTTGCACGAAATTCTCGTTTTTACGTGTTGTAAGGGCTACATCGCTACAAGAGTGAAATTTGGCAACACCGTCCAAATGACTTGAAACTCAGTATCCATTGGTACTTTTTAACGCTGAATTCATATTTTGCATCAGTTTTTCAAAATTCGAAAATCCAAGATGGCTGCCGACCGATTAGCCAAAAAATTTGTCGGCGGCCATCTTGGATTTTAAAATTTTGAAAAACTGATGTGAAATTTGAATTCAGCGTTAAAAAGTACCCCTGAATACCAAATTTCAAGTTATTTGGACAGTAGAAACAGTTTATGCCAACTTTTTCGGTCAAATACCTCATAGTGCGCCGCACTATGGGACGAATGGGCTAAAAACGGGACATTTGTGGATTTTGTGAGATAACTTGCAATTTCACGAACGAAAGTGGATGATTGATGATTGATGACTCTTTGATGACAAAATAGCTTGACTCAGACATTTTTTGTTTTAGATTTTTGAATTTTAACCCTTTTGAGCCCAAATTTTTGATTGAATTCATTTGACAGATTTTAGACTTTTTGGTCAGTCCAACCCCTAACTTCTTGATATGTTCGCAGTATTGGTGCAATCTGTTTTACTGAGCAAATTACACTTCAATAACAGTTTTGTCAATTTGATGACTATCCTACCAAAAAAATAGGCTTAAAAGAGCCATCTCACTCGCACAGTGGGCTGGGAAAATGTTCGATAGGATAGAAAAGAAAAATTATGGAAATAAGAGGTATTATGTTTATAAGATCTATAAATTGGAACATGAATTTATGATTGTCACCGTCTATAATAATCAGAAAGAGAGACTCATTCATATTTTTGTTCATCTTTTTGAATTTTAACCTTTTTGAGTCCAAATGAAGTAGTACATGTTTCCATCGTTTTTCTTACGTATCTTATAGTCAATTTTAGCCAGCCCACTGTGCGAGTGGATTGGCTCTCTTTTGCCCATCTTGCTGATAGGATAGTTATTAATATTATGAGGTTATAATTGAAGAGTCGTTTGCGCAATGAAATAGTTTGTGCAATGCTACAATCATAATAAATTAGGATGAAAAGGGTTGGCTGACCTAGAAGTCTAGAACATTTCCTTTTGAATTCATACACAAATTTGGCCTAAAAAGGGAGACAGTTCAAAAAGGCAAAGAAAAATATAAATAAGTCTCTCTTCCTGATTACCATAGACAGTGAAAATCATAAATTTTCGTTCCAATTTATAGATCTTACTAACATACTATCTTATATGTTTCCACCATTTTTCTTTTCATCCTATCGTACATTTTCCCAGCCCACTGTGAGAGTAAATGGCTCTTTTAAGCCTATTTTTATGGAAGGGCAGTCATCAATTTGACAAAGCTATCATCGAAGTGTGGTGTGCTCAGGAAAACAGATTGCACCATGCTACAAACATATCAGAAAGTTAGAAGTTTGACGGACCGCAAAGTCTAGACCCTGTCTTTTGAATTCAAACAAAAATTTGGGCTCAAAAGGGTTGTAATTCAAAAATCTGAAACAAAAAATGTCTGAGTCTTGCTACTATGTCATCGAGTACCACTCATCAATTTTTGTTCACGAAAATACGTTTCATCTCACAAAATTAACAAGTGTCCCGTTTTTTGCCCATGCACCCCATAGTGCGGCGGCGGGCAACGCACGCGCTGGTCGGCCGGACTACTGCTTTTAACACACATTTCCTATAGACATTCTATACATTTTCGTCAATAAAATCTAAACGTGCAAACTTGTGCAGCTGATTGTGGACTCATTTTAAAGCTAAGGATGTGTAGAATAACATGGTGTAAATAGTTTTGCCGCCATTTTGAGCCATTTTTTTAAAAGTCTATCTGAAAATAAAATTTTGGATTTAGCATTGGTGCGTACTTCCGAGTCTTATTTAATGCATAAATAAAATAATTTAATCGATTTTTTAACTTTTATTGTTTGTTTTAGTCATATAGTAACTGATGAAAAAGAGGAAAGAGAATTTGAATCGATTCTGATTTTTTTTGAGCATTATTTAGTTAGAGTCAAAAATTTCAGATTTTGGCCTTTTCGTTGCATACCATGATTTTGAGGTGGTTTTGGCGAGGATGTAAGATTTTAAATTATCTTAAATGATTCATTATGATTCATATACATCCTTTAGAGTCCCCTTAGGCCACATGAAAAAGTCGAAATCCATAATTACGTCCTATGTCCCATTTTTAGCCCGGTCGTCCCATAGTGCGCCGTCTTGAATTCTGCTAGTGCCTGTTTTATTATACTTCTCCCGGCTATCTCCGATCTTTTTCCCCCTCCCAGTATTCGCACCAGTGATCAGCCCCTGTTAATTTATAGAGTTGAAAAATTGGGTTTAGTTTAATTAATGGACCATTCACTATCACCCTCCCCTTAGCCCCCTCTCATAAAAACTCTTTTCCCAAATTTTTTTTTTTCGGTTAAAATTTGATTTCACGAAAGACCGGATGATATTGCGCGCGGATCCGCCCGAAGGCTCCCTGGAAACTGCCACATTTGCTTTTGTGTCAGGATTTTTACGTTTGGTCGAGAATAGGCAAAAAACTGTTATTTCCCCCCATGAAACCCCCCTTTTTGAGTGCAGACAACCCTAAGTTAGATTATAAAAAAGACCATGAGCGAGCGAAGCGAGCGGGAGGGTGAACGCAGCGCGAAGCGCGCGCGCGCAATCGCCCGAAGGGCGTTTAGCCGTTTAATTCCCCTGAAAATAAAAAATATCCAAAAAGTCCGCGCAAACTGTAACGGAACAGCAGTACCGAATAGGGTACCTATATAGGTAAGGAGAGTATGGTGGTCTGCGATCATGGAGCTCTTAGGGCCCAATTTTAAGATGGCGGCGGTCGTATTAGTCTAGGGCCAGAAAATCGACTTTGGGGTACACTTTTTATACTTTCAGGGCGTGTTCTGGGTCACATGGGACACCCTTTTTTGCCCATAGGAGCTCCCAAAAAATCCGGCCGCACCTTCATATCCGCCATTTTGTATTTTTTTGGCCACTCTATATAGATAAATGTACTGCTCGTTCGAAAAAAATGATGGATGGAGACAAATTGAACAAAGACGGAGTGAACAATGAACATAGTTTTAGAAGAAAGATTGGAAAATTTTGAGAGAGGTGTGGATGCTGGATGATTGCTCGCAAGTAAACAAGATTCTCCATTGGGAAGGAGAAAAAAAAGAATGCGAACGACTTAGTTGATAATAAAGTTCAATGAGGTGATAAAAGAAGGGTTTGCAAAATATTTTGCAGCACGTCTCTATTTTTTATAAGCCCCAATCGCAATTTCGCTTGAAGCGTGAAAATTGAGGATCAGCGAGCGCATCCTTCCAAGTATTTACGAGATAATCAACATGAAAATCCTTTTCATATAGGTGCTGTCGCGCAAAGATGAGCAAGCTTTTGTAAGCTCACCCACCCCCACCCCCACCCCCTGTCTCTCGATCCTTGCGGGATTCCCGACCGCACTTCATGCAGCACATTTTACGACAAAAATTAAGTAAAAATACAAGGAAGACAAGCGCTTCGTGGTATAACTATTTGATAAAGGTGCATAAAAGCGTGTTCTCAATCTGACGCATTATATCAGACGTCTTTGAATGCTGCGCTGCCGGATCGAAAAATAAAATGACATTGATAAACAAACTCAAAACTACATTTTTTTTCCTTTTTTTTGTGTGTGTGCATATAGAAGACGATGGAACATGGTGAAACAGGCAACACTTAGTTGAGAGTGATTCGTCTGGCAATCTGATTAAAAAAAAAAAAACAAAAAAACAAGCAAGGGAGCTCCAATACAATTTATGTATTGGTAAAGCGTGCCGCGATAAGTCTGTATGCAGCCACGTCAAGGGCCACCCGGAGGGAGCAAGTCCGCTCGCGTGGTATATGAAATTTGTTTTTTTTTTTTTTTTTTTTTTTAAATTTTTTATTTTCAGTCTTTAGACAAAAACCCATAACAAAAAAAAATGAAACAATGTTAAATTCCTCAAATTACACATAAACTATACTAGACAAATTAAATAAACTAACGTAAAATTAACAAAAAAATTAAAGACTGGAAATTCGGTACCTCCATAGGCTAGCCTTTTTTGGAGGTTACCAATTAATTACGTGGTCTTGAGCGGGGAAAGGGTCATCTTTAGAGGTGATTTTCTCAGAAACATGTAGAGTAAAAACAAATCGGTAGGGAGAAAATCTTGTTCAATAAGTCTAATGGATGTATAAAAAAAAAAAAAAAAAAAAAAAAAAAAAATGGCGGAAAACTTTATTGATCCTAGGTATAGTTAAAAACCTGGGTAAAAAAGTCGATTCCGCTTATTTGAATACAAGTAAATTCAAGCGTCCTGCTACAGCGCGGACCTCCAGAAAATCCTCTTATATTCAGGGACCCTACAGCAGAAAGTAGTTCCGACTGAAGACTGAGTGCTCACCGTTGCCTGCTCAGATCACTCCACATACTCACCGATCGGTGCGCGTTTGGTACTAGAGTACCTATATGTATAAGAGATAGTATGACGGTCTGTGAATCCTACGCTGATTGGCTGCGACATTTTAGGCGTTCAAGGAGCTCTTAGGGCCCAATTTCAAGATGGCCGATGGGGTCGATTGTGTAACCGGTGTAACCGGTGTAACCGTTGAGGTTATCTTCATACATTTTCTGGCGGGAAACGGTCATCGAACTCACCGTTCACCGACTCCGTTCTCATCAACAATGTAACATAACCTCAAACAATATAGTCTAGGGCCCGAAAATCGACTTTGGGGTACACTTTTTATACTTTCAGGGCGTGTTCTGGGTCACATGGGACACCCTTTTTTGCCCATAGGAGCTCCCAAAAAATCCGGCCGCACCTTCATATCCGCCATTTTGTATTTTTTTGGAGTTTTCCGAGGTGCATTCAAAAAATCACATAAATGCAGAGAACGGCCGCTTCTAGGGAAAAATGTCTAAGGTAAAAAGTTGTTTAAAATTAATTTTTACATCCCGTAGACTCGCTTTGAAACCCCATATCGCCTGTTTAAGTGGAAAAAAATCGCAAAAACATGAAAAAAAAGTCAAAATTTTCCTCTCTAAGTTTTGAGGCAAAAATTGTCAACCAGCATAGCTGACGCCAGAAAGGTGCTAATTTTTTTTCAGCTCGGTAGAAATCATCCCAACATACTACCAAAGCACCCTACGTCCCTAATCGCGTCAGGGCTTAGCCCCTTTCCCGGCCTTAGCACTCGGACTTGGCCTATATCTGAAAACTCAAAGATCTCAAAATTCGCGTAATATACGAATACCTCTGAAATGTAGCAAAATATCGAGAATACAATCCCGAATGAAGCCTCATTTTGTGTTTTCTGAGTCGCAAAACTCAAGAATATCATCTGAAGGACGTAAAAGTTTACCCGGAATGGTGCTTTCCTTTACATTTTGGCTGAAATAGCCTGAACTGGCTGCTGTGAGAAACGCGCTCAGCAGGATGAGTCAGACCACCCGTATCAGCCGTTTTTGGCGATGAAGGACTGAACTTCCAACTTTAAGATAGGTAAGTCGGGTGGGGAAATACACCCGAAAAATCAGAATTTCGTATTTTCAATAGCTCCCGAGGTCTCCCTAAGGGGGTTTCGGGGGACGGGGAGGGGCGGGGGCCGGAGGGGGTTCAAAAACAAAAACTCTGATTTTACAAGCTTTTACTGGCTCTCTAATGGCAAATGTAACGTCAAATTTGTAATTTCCTCAATATTTTAGTGAGACGTTTGAAGGGTAAAAGCCAATTTTGTCCGATTTAGGGCCTCCGTAAAAGGGGGACTCCCGTGCTAAAAACCCCCGCAAGTATTCAAAACCACAACAACGTAAATTCGTTGAAGAAACTCGGGGAAAATTACTTTTCCAGGTTTTCGACGACGAGAAACTCGAATATTTGGGTCTCGAAGAGCACCTGCTGATGTTTTGGGGCCGTTTGGGTACGTAAGGGGGGGGGACGCGATCCCCAATCGCGCGTGTTTCAACTAAACCTCATCGTAGAATCTCGGGAAAAATTCTATCCCCGGTCTCTGACGACGGAAAACTCAGATCTCTGGGTTTCAAACGGCACTCAGGGACATTTCGAGGCCGTTCATGGGATGCGGCGGGGGGGGGGGGGGGGGCTCCAGTCTTGTCCGGAGATAATAATAATAGAGACCACGCACAAGCCGTGCGCGCGGTGGGTAACTTATTTTTCGGGACTCAACAGGAATTAACACAGGGAGCAGGAAGGAGCGCCATTCATTCTTGGCGCTCCTTCCTGCTCCCTGTGTTAATTCCTGTTGAGTCCCGAAAAATAAGTTACCCACCGCGCGCACGGCTTGTGCGTGGTCTCTATTATTATTATCTCCGGACAAGACTGGAGCCCCCCCCCTCCCCCCGCCGCATCCCATGAACGGCCTCGAAATGTCCCTGAGTGCCGTTTGAAACCCAGAGATCTGAGTTTTCCGTCGTCAGAGACCGGGGATAGAATTTTTCCCGAGATTCTACGATGAGGTTTAGTTGAAACACGCGCGATTGGGGATCGCGTCCCCCCCCCCCCTTACGTACCCAAACGGCCCCAAAACATCAGCAGGTGCTCTTCGAGACCCAAATATTCGAGTTTCTCGTCGTCGAAAACCTGGAAAAGTAATTTTCCCCGAGTTTCTTCAACGAATTTACGTTGTTGTGGTTTTGAATACTTGCGGGGGTTTTTAGCACGGGAGTCCCCCTTTTACGGAGGCCCTAAATCGGACAAAATTGGCTTTTACCCTTCAAACGTCTCACTAAAATATTGAGGAAATTACAAATTTGACGTTACATTTGCCATTAGAGAGCCAGTAAAAGCTTGTAAAATCAGAGTTTTTGTTTTTGAACCCCCTCCGGCCCCCGCCCCTCCCCGTCCCCCGAAACCCCCTTAGGGAGACCTCGGGAGCTATTGAAAATACGAAATTCTGATTTTTCGGGTGTATTTCCCCACCCGACTTACCTATCTTAAAGTTGGAAGTTCAGTCCTTCATCGCCAAAAACGGCTGATACGGGTGGTCTGACTCATCCTGCTGAGCGCGTTTCTCACAGCAGCCAGTTCAGGCTATTTCAGCCAAAATGTAAAGGAAAGCACCATTCCGGGTAAACTTTTACGTCCTTCAGATGATATTCTTGAGTTTTGCGACTCAGAAAACACAAAATGAGGCTTCATTCGGGATTGTATTCTCGATATTTTGCTACATTTCAGAGGTATTCGTATATTACGCGAATTTTGAGATCTTTGAGTTTTCAGATATAGGCCAAGTCCGAGTGCTAAGGCCGGGAAAGGGGCTAAGCCCTGACGCGATTAGGGACGTAGGGTGCTTTGGTAGTATGTTGGGATGATTTCTACCGAGCTGAAAAAAAATTAGCACCTTTCTGGCGTCAGCTATGCTGGTTGACAATTTTTGCCTCAAAACTTAGAGAGGAAAATTTTGACTTTTTTTTCATGTTTTTGCGATTTTTTTCCACTTAAACAGGCGATATGGGGTTTCAAAGCGAGTCTACGGGATGTAAAAATTAATTTTAAACAACTTTTTACCTTAGACATTTTTCCCTAGAAGCGGCCGTTCTCTGCATTTATGTGATTTTTTGAATGCACCTCGGAAAACTCCAAAAAAATACAAAATGGCGGATATGAAGGTGCGGCCGGATTTTTTGGGAGCTCCTATGGGCAAAAAAGGGTGTCCCATGTGACCCAGAACACGCCCTGAAAGTATAAAAAGTGTACCCCAAAGTCGATTTTCGGGCCCTAGACTATATTGTTTGAGGTTATGTTACATTGTTGATGAGAACGGAGTCGGTGAACGGTGAGTTCGATGACCGTTTCCCGCCAGAAAATGTATGAAGATAACCTCAACGGTTACACCGGTTACACCGGTTACACAATCGACCCCATCGGCCATCTTGAAATTGGGCCCTAAGAGCTCCTTGAACGCCTAAAATGTCGCAGCCAATCAGCGTAGGATTCACAGACCGTCATACTATCTCTTATACATATAGGTACTCTAGTACCAAACGCGCACCGATCGGTGAGTATGTGGAGTGATCTGAGCAGGCAACGGTGAGCACTCAGTCTTCAGTCGGAACTACTTTCTGCTGTAGGGTCCCTGAATATAAGAGGATTTTCTGGAGGTCCGCGCTGTAGCAGGACGCTTGAATTTACTTGTATTCAAATAAGCGGAATCGACTTTTTTACCCAGGTTTTTAACTATACCTAGGATCAATAAAGTTTTCCGCCATTTTTTTTTTTTTTTTTTTTTTTTTTTTTTACATCCATTAGACTTATTGAACAAGATTTTCTCCCTACCGATTTGTTTTTACTCTACATGTTTCTGAGAAAATCACCTCTAAAGATGACCCTTTCCCCGCTCAAGACCACGTAATTAATTGGTAACCTCCAAAACAGGCTAGCCTATGGAGGTACCGAATTTCCAGTCTTTAATTTTTTTGTTAATTTTACGTTAGTTTATTTAATTTGTCTAGTATAGTTTATGTGTAATTTGAGGAATTTAACATTGTTTCATTTTTTTTTGTTATGGGTTTTTGTCTAAAGACTGAAAATAAAAAATTTAAAAAAAAAAAAAAAAAAAAAAATCAAATTTCATATACCACGCGAGCGGACTTGCTCCCTCCGGGTGGCCCTTGACGTGGCTGCATACAGACTTATCGCGGCACGCTTTACCAATACATAAATTGTATTGGAGCTCCCTTGCTTGTTTTTTTTTTTTTTTTTTTAATCAGATTGCCAGACGAATCACTCTCAACTAAGTGTTGCCTGTTTCACCATGTTCCATCGTCTTCTATATGCACACACACAAAAAAAAGGAAAAAAAAATGTAGTTTTGAGTTTGTTTATCAATGTCATTTTATTTTTCGATCCGGCAGCGCAGCATTCAAAGACGTCTGATATAATGCGTCAGATTGAGAACACGCTTTTATGCACCTTTATCAAATAGTTATACCACGAAGCGCTTGTCTTCCTTGTATTTTTACTTAATTTTTGTCGTAAAATGTGCTGCATGAAGTGCGGTCGGGAATCCCGCAAGGATCGAGAGACAGGGGGTGGGGGTGGGGGTGGGTGAGCTTACAAAAGCTTGCTCATCTTTGCGCGACAGCACCTATATGAAAAGGATTTTCATGTTGATTATCTCGTAAATACTTGGAAGGATGCGCTCGCTGATCCTCAATTTTCACGCTTCAAGCGAAATTGCGATTGGTGCTTATAAAAAATAGAGACGTGCTGCAAAATATTTTGCAAACCCTTCTTTTATCACCTCATTGAACTTTATTATCAACTAAGTCGTTCGCATTCTTTTTTTTTCTCCTTCCCAATGGAGAATCTTGTTTACTTGCGAGCAATCATCCAGCATCCACACCTCTCTCAAAATTTTCCAATCTTTCTTCTAATACTATGTTCATTGTTCACTCCGTCTTTGTTCAATTTGTCTCCATCCATCATTTTTTTCGAACGAGCAGTACATTTATCTATATAGAGTGGCGGTTTCATGGCTAACCTGCGTAACTATACCGTGAGGGGGGTTTTTAGGTCAGGTTTAAACGAGTGATTTTTCCCTTTATTTCCGTGTATTTTGGTGCGGCGCGACCAATGAGCTATAACTTTAGAGTGGCAGCGGATTGGTCCACCTTGTGCCACACAGGGTAGAAGGAATCCCGGGAAAAAGCGGAATTTGGACGGCAGATTCCAAGGTTTGAGGTTAACTTTTGTAGGTCGTTTCCAAGTCGTTTGCGGCGATGCCCGAGTTTGTTTACGGAGCGACCGGAAACGACCTACGAAACTTAACCTCAAAATCGATTTTTACGGCAAGATGGCGGCGCCCTAGGTGACAACAATGAACCAGCGGAACGTTCCTTGATGTGCCACTCTAAAGTTATAGCTCATTGGGCGCGACGCACAGTGATCAAAGCCTCCGATCCACAGTGGGTCGCGCCGCACCAAAAAACACGGAAATAAATAGACAAATCATCACTCGTTAAACCTAACCTAAAACTCCGCCGCATAGTGGTTACGCAGGTTACCCATTAAACCGCCACTCTAGATATATGTATAGCTTGTTGTTTTTTTTTTTTTTTCTCGAGGGTCGCACAGTGGAACGAGTGAATGGAAGGGGTCGGACATGGAATCTTTGACTAAAATTCAAGAGGAGCGTCTGGCACCAGAAGCCCTTATCGTGTAAAATTGCTCATTCGTCTCCTTATAACTTATAAAGTATATATGTACCAAGCTTGACTTTGATTCGATGATTTAATACTAAATTTCACGCAGATATGTGTGTCGTGGAAAAGTTAGGTTAGGGTTTTAAACTTTAATCGCGGTTTTCTCAACATGGGCATTAAGAAGAGACGCCCTACTTAAATCACATGCCTCAGTTATGACATTTTGAGCCTGAAATTGACTAATCTTGGAATTCTTTCTTGACTGAATAATTATATAGACAACGTCGAGGAACAAAGAAACCGAGTTGACACTCAAAAAAGGGAAGAGAGTGGAACTTGAAAATTTGGGGGAAATGGGAAAGGGTTGAAAAAGGATCAACAGTTAAGAAACATGGAAAATGTCGTTTGACATCTTGGGATAAACCCTTATTTTGAACGAAAAGCGAGTGAGATTAGCACAACCAGAGATTACTAAGCCTAAGAGATATGGCATAACGATTCAAAAGTGTTGTTCGACTCCTACGAAGTATGCATGTGGCGTACGCTGGTGACCATAAACATTGCTACTACTGTTGTTTTTTGAAATGAGGTTAGAATAAATAAATTAATGAGATTAATAAAGTGTTTGGAAACTTTAATGAGTTCTGAACATATTTTGAAGGTGAATCTGAAAATCTATAAGACACTTTAATCATCCCATCGGCCACTAAATGACAAACATTTAGATGCCGCAGAGAATCTAGCCTCATTTCCGTACAACATGAATAATAATGACAATATTTACAGTCACCAGCGTACTGCACATCAAGGCCATTCTTGCGGGCGTTTTTTACCGAGCCCGGCCAACAGTTTTTCAACATGGCGCGGCGCGGCGGCGCGGAGATATGAAGTGCCATATCTCTTATAGGCTTAGTAATCTCTGAGCGCACAACATAGTTCACCCGCAAACAACAACGTGACGCATGCGGCGGTGGCGCGGGCAGTTACCGTCACTAGTGTCCCGAGAAAAAAAAAAACAAAAAACAAAAAACAAAAACAAAAAAAAAACAAGAACGAAGATAAACGAGATGAATGCGGTAAGGAAACCCTTGAATCATAGGTTTAGAGAAATATTCTGCTTCAATCAATGGGTCTGTTGCAAACTTTTGCTATATAGCGCTATAGAGTGATAAACCTAATGTAAAATCGCGTTAAAAGTCCACAGGTGGCAGCAGAAAGGCATAAAATGCAATCACAAACTCACCAGAGGCATTTAACTAAAATCCAAGATGATGGCAAAATATCGAGCAACCTGTATGCAACCACCATGAACATCCAAGATGGTTAACCTCACAACATCGATCACAGCCAATCACAACGCAAAGAAACTCATATCCTCCGATGCTGTGAGTTTGTTAACGTTGGCCATCATGGATGTTCACGGTGCGCGCACAGGTTGCTCGATATTTTACCGCCATCTTGGGTTTTAGTTAAACGCCTCTTGTGAGTTTCATACTGCATTTTATGACTTTCTGAAACCACCAATGTACTTTTCACGCGATTTTACTTAAGATTTAACACTATCTATATCGCTGTAACAAAAGTTTGCAACAGACCCATTATCAAGGCCAACTGTCAGTGATTTAGCGTACGATCAGGCAATAGTGCATTTTGTCCATTTAAAACTAGGTATGTATGAATAGGGACCTCAAATTTTTGCGATTAAAATTTTTCTCCATACCAAAAGTGTTGTAATACAGAAAACACCCACCGTATGCCCGCGGTTGTGAAATGCTCTTTTTTCGAAGAAACAAGCTGAATAAAAGTGTACATTTATCTCAAAAAGCATACCCTCGTGAGTACATTGTACTTTTAACAGATTTAACAAATATTGATTAAAGCTCACACGACGTGGCGGAGGAAAAAGTCGCGAGTTGTCGATTTACGCTCGATTTAGCACGGTTAGAGCCGCTCAACCTTTTTTTTCCTGTTTTTTTTTTTGTGATAACTGATGAAAAATGGAAATAAATTGACACGCTTGAAAATAAAATCGCCTCACTTGAAGAAATATTAACATCTTACTTTCGAAATCTTTTCTTTACAAAAAGATGTTAGAAGTGCTCGCTCTCGGCTTCGACGCGTTGTTTCAATCATACAGGGAATTCATCGATCGACTCTTGGATTCTACCCAAAGCTATTTATACTCCTTTAACGGTTTCCACATTCGAAATGCTCTTTTTCAAAGATTTCGAATTCTATTAGCGATTCTCCGTCCTCCACCACTGGAACGCTTGAGCTTGTTAGGGTGGAATTTATAGACTTTACTTATTACTTAACCCATTTAAACCCAAAACTTTTTTGTTTGATTTTACAGAAAAATCTTTTAAAATAGACGTCAACTTAAAAAGTACTCCAGATCCAATTTGCAATTTGGCAACACCTTGAACTAACGCACGTCCAGATATTTCAAAGAAGTCTCGAGGGTATTTTAAGTAGGGATGGACACAAATTGGTGATTCAGAGACGTTTTGAAAACACACAGTTTTCCACTCAATATAAATCGCAAGGATATAGTTATTTCAAGGTAACTATAGTTACCTTGACTTAACTCAAGAATTATTGATGTAGAGCGAGCATATCTCTGAATTGCAATTTTTCTCTCTCGACTGTACTCGACTTGAGCATTTTTCAAGTCAAGGCAAGTAGAGATTTCAAGTAAAGTCTCGGAATTGCACCCTCAAGACCGGAACATGGTGTCTTCAAAGGAAAACCTCGTTGAGGCTGCTGAAAGCACATTCCTTTGGAAACAATCTGCATGGCAATCGATGGCGATCCTTGTGCGATGGATAAAATGTTTGAAAGCCAAAGAGCGGGCGCCACGCCGAATTCTTCGCACATTTTTTATGATAAAATCGTGTAAGTTCTTTTACTACTTCTAGTGAGAACTCCCCCCCTCCCCTCCCCCCATGTGTCAGTCTGCAGCAGTTTTAGCCATCTGCGGATTTTTCTTCAAACGCTTTTTGTGGATTCTGATCTTTTGGGATATTTCAATGTGGTTAAATTTTCACGCAAAATCACATGGGAATCAACCATCTAGAACGCAGTAGTAAAAGCACAGAATAATACAATCAGAACGGAAACTCTGTCGGATTTTGAAGCAAATTCATTTCGCGTCCGCCATGTTGGGATATAGGATACATCTGGATTCGCGCTCGAAAAAAAAATTTAGGACATGATCAACGAAATTTTCATTCTGAAATGCCATCAGAATAAAAGTGAGGCCGGAAACTTAAGATTTCTTTCCAGAATTTACAGAAATAAATGAGTTTCAACACAAATCACACACGCCGCCATGTTGGGAAGTAGGACCACAGCGTTGCCTATTGGTGCCGGTAAATTCCAAACTTGCTTCCATTGGCAAGAGCCAATGGAAGCAAGTTTGGAATTTACCGGCACAGAATGGGAGTTTTCGTTCTGATTGTATTATTCTGTGGTAAAAGTTTGCAACAGTTTTATCGCTTTAGAAGACGACCCTAAAAAATCTACGAATATTGATGGCAGAGCTGTCTTTTTGCGTATAATTAATGGCATTTTTCAATTTACCGACGATTCCATCGGTTGATAAAATATTACTCAGTTCAGTTCAATTCAGTGTACAACTGTACTGCACGAAAATACTCGCAGCTGTAGGTATAATCTTTTCTCAATCGGTGGAAACGCCGTTAATTCATTAAAATATCTTTAAGTTTTTTTAAAGTCAGTCATCGACGACTCCACCGGTTGAGAAAAGATTACAGATCAGATTATTTTCGTGCGTTATATAGCCATATTTGAACTGACTTGTGATGTAATCTTTTCTCAACCGGTGGAATCATCGGTGAATTGAAAAATGCATGTCATCATAATTATACGCAAAACGGCAGCTTTGATTTATTGCCACTGAAATGGTGAAATTTTCTTATGTTGACGTCACACAGTGCAGCGACCTGTGGACAAAAGTCAAAAAACCGACCATCTTGTAGGGTTTTTTGGACTTTTCTAATGGAAAGGGGGGTAACCAATGGGTAAGTTTTCGGCATTGGTTTTCTTTAATTGCAAAATCAACGGCTGTGGCGACAATGGGAAGATAAGAGATCGTCGCTTCAGATTCGGCGACGCGCATTTGAGTTACGCAGTGGCGCTACCCTAGATGAGTCCGATCACGAAGACAAAAGTCGGAATAACAACAACTATGGATCTCTCCACTTCCGATAAGTTATTTCTTCAAGAAAATAAGTTTGTTCACTTATTTAATTGAAATAGTTTGCTTATTAAAGCTATTTTGGAAAAAAAGGTTAAATTTGCCGGTTTTTTTAATTATTCAAAATGTTTGGAGACGTGTATAAAAAATATAACGAATTATAACGCCCCCATTTTCACATATTTTGTAGCCCAAACTATGAGGATTCAGAATATTTGTTCAGATTTTGCGCAAACTTGCGCATAATCTCACAGCGATAGTTTGAAATGTGCCGGTTTTACCATACTCCCTTAAAATCGTGTTTAACCTGAGCTCATAGTAATATTCATATAATTCTTCTGAATTAGTTGGTATAGAGAGCAACAAGGGCATGAGACCTTAATGAAACAGTGAGTTGTGGTAACAAAGTCGTCTTGTACGATTCTATTGCTTAATAATTCCTCTTGTGATTCTCATTTCTTTAAATTGCGAAGTGAATGTTCTTAAATCAGAATAAAGAACTGATAGAAATAAGAGAAGAGGCAGAGTATTTTCTTCGAAACATCTTGGCTAGGTACCTAATAAACAGCCTATTTGAGACTGAAATAATTAATGCTGCATTACAAAACTGAACTTGATGAGTAAATAAAGCAGAATGAACATCTTCAGGATTTAACGATATGTCATCGTATAATAATTAAGTCACGAATTTACAATTGTTATATTTTGGCAACTCAGAGGTACGAGGGTGGATTTTAAAGTAAGTTTACCTATTTTTTTTCTCAGAGACTATTAATGTTAGAAAAAAAACAAAACCAGCGTTGAAACGTACATACTCTCAGCTTTTTAACAGGCTACAGTTTTTCAAATTTGGCTTACGCGTTGCGGAGATATCGTGGATTTTCCACACCCGCCTCTCCTTCAAACGTGCCCACCTTTTACTCGCTGCGGAGCTTCACAGAAAACATGAGTTGAAGAATTTGAAAAAGTAAAATAGAGCTATTATTTTATTGAAACAAGTTATAACATTGTTGTGAGGCATCTCACCTCATTTTTTGACACAGCCAATCGCTAGATTCTTGAATTTTTCAAATCGGTGCAACAAGTTCAGTAAACAGCCGTCGTAAAATTCTTTCCCCATACTCCTGAACCAGGTTTTGACGCAAGCTGCTAATCCAGCTTCAATTCATGATGATTGCACTTTCAGTATCGACCGAAAGTTTGAAGATCAAAAAAAATTGGATTATTTCATCTGTAGAAGAGTAGTCTTTTCAGTTAAGAACATGCACTCAGGTGTTATTGAGATGTCTGATCCGGAGATAAGCGCATCGCCTGCCGAAACTCGCAGTCTTCTGTAGAGCGTGAAAAGGTTGGCACGTTTGAAGGAGAGACGGGTGGGGAAAATTCACGATATCTCCGCAAAGCGTTGGTCAAATTTGAAAAACTAAAGCTCGTTAGAAAGCTGAAAGTACGTACGTTTCAACGCTGGGTTTGTTTTTTTTCTGGCATTGATAGATTCTGAGGAAAAAAATAGGTAAACTTACTTTAAAATCCACCCTCGTATTTTTGCAATTGAAAAGGAGGATGCAAAATGGAAAGTATCTATAATATGTTTGACATTTTGATACTTTTAGCATAAATACGGATTAATCTAGGAGAGAATTATTTCACTCTTCTGCCTGAGAAAGGCCGTAAAAAAACCCTTTAATTTCATTTGACAATGCATTGCCGCAATGGTGAAACTCAATAGGTGAAGCTTGAAGTTGAGTGATTACAGTCGCCTCGCCACATACATCCACGTTCGCGCCTCAACACTCTCGCTACAATTGAATCAATATATATTTATTACATAGTTTGTTTCAATATCTTTTGAGGAAGACTAAATTTTATTTTCCTTAATAATTAGAGAAGTCGTTTACGCTTTGTTCACGTTTTTTTTTTAATACTTAACATATTTTTATCGTTGTTATCAAACTCATTTGGTGAGTTTTTTTTTGAGCTCGTTGTTTTACTACCAAGCTCACATTATGTTTTATCTAATGAATAATCCAGTTGCATCCTCAACAAGGATATCTGATTTTTGATAACTAGTAGTATAGTTTTTATTTGTTGTCAGTCCGACAGAAAAAAAGAGAAAAAAAAGAAAAAAAAAAGGGAGTTGCAATTCAACAGTGTTTTCCAGATTGAAGTGGCATGTACATTGGCAGGAGGTACCGTGAGATTTTTCTAGGCCTTATGATCATCCCTCTTTCGAGAAAAATAATGTATATACGTGTAGTATTTCATTGTCTTAGCCTAAATATATTTTTGATACCATCCCACCAATTCGTCAAGTAAACCGATAGAAAAAAAGGTATTTTACTATGACAGAAAAAGGCGTCAAAATAATACTTGTAGATTCTTGGTGATTCTGCGGCCCTCCTGTCCCCCTTCGAGATATCGTTCAAAATTGTAACTTTCTTAGTGTTTAGCTTAATAAATTACCTACATTTTGCCCAAGTTTCAAGTCTTTATCTGCTTTCGTTAAAAAGTTATGACTTTTGTCCGTATCTCCCATAAGGTCAAAGCACTGTGCGTCACGTAAAAGAGACAAAAAAATCAGCCAAAGGTAAGTAATTCACTTTCCAATCCTAACCAAAAACATCTCACTGCTGAGTACTGTTACGCTGGTTACCCATCTTATAAGAGAACCGATCTAGACAAAGATAGAGCACGTTGATTTAATCCTCCGTGCGGAGAATTAGGTTTGCCAAGTTAAGTAACTTTCCGCCAGAGTTCATTGCCGTCACTCCCATTTTCCTTTGTAAATTATTTTGTCTGACATATATCGGACGGTTTTATTTGTAGGAGATTGTGAATGGAAATGGGGCGCTTGATTGCCGTGCCATCCTTAGATTTCAAAGAGGGGAATTAGGAAATCGCACAATTAAGCCGTTTCCAAGGTTATGCCTCGAACTGTCAGTCTCTTATTAGAGCTATGGTCTCACGTCCTTGCGTCTATTTTGGTTGAAGTTCACGGAGCATTATGCTATCAAAACTTTTAAATTATTTTCTACTTTTATTTAACCTTTTGAGTTGGTCTATACCTACACCAAGTTAATTGACCTTTTATGTTTACCAAGGAGGTATTCTCGGTTCCTTATTTAAGATATGAGTTTTGCCCGCTTTGATACTTTTGAGATTTTTCCTGTTTTTAAATCAATTATTGATTACAAAGAAATACGGTCAATGCCGCAAATTCCCCTTAGAATTCAATATGTTAGTTTAGTTTTGTTTTTCTTTTCTGTACCGCCAACAAAAAATAAACGAAAATTACTACTACTACTTTCTTTCTTTCTTTCTTTCTCTCTTTTTCAGTCACCTCCTAAAAATAAACGAAAATTACTACTACTACTTTCTTTCTTCTTTGTTTTTGTTGTTTTTTTTTTTGCTCACCAGGAGTGGCACGTGCATTTTGACAAAAACGTTAGTCCTCCATTTCATTTCACGAGAAACAATCCATTCGGTAGCGAAGCAGTGTTTCCTGCAAACGATTATTCAACAATAAAGACTCAAATGGAGGGAACGCGTGGTTGCCAAATTGCATATGAGCCACCACTATCTGTTCGCACTGTTGGTTAATGAGAACTAACCATAGATGGCATGCCTGAACATGAGCTACTAGTATTTACTCACAATCAGATCGTTTCCGCCATGGTGCTAAACGCCTTACATATCGGCCTAAGAGCTAAGAACTGTCATTTTGCTTGTAATGGGTCTGTTGCAAACTTTTGCTACAACGATTAAGAGTGTATAATCTAATGTAAAATTGCCTGAAAAGTGCATTGGTGGCATCAGAAAGTCATAAAATGCAATAATCAACTCACAAGAGGCGTTTAATGAAATCCAAGATGGCGGTAAAATATCGAGCAATCTGTATGCATGCACCGTGAACATCCAAGGATGGCCAACTTTGACAACCTCACTGGAGGTAGAGGTTCTGTGTTTGTTTACATTGTGTTTGGTTGTGATCGATATTGTGAGGTTGGCTATCCTTGGATGTTCCTGGTGCATGCATACAAATTGCTCGATATTTCTCCGCCATCATGGATTTCATTAAACGCCTCTTGTGAGTTTATTATTGCATTTTATGACTTTCTGATGTCACCAATGGAATTCTCAGGCGATTTTACATTAGATTATACTCTCTTAATCGTTGTAGCAAAAGTTTGCAACAGACCCATTAATGTCATTTTTCAATTAATCGATGACTCCACCGCACCGGTTGAGAAAAGATTACACAAATTAGCTCAGTGTATGACTGTAATGCACAAAAATACTCTGATATCTATCTAGTCTTTCCTCAACCGGTGGAGTCGTTGATGACTTTAAAAAAAAATCTTTCGGATATTTAAATAAATTAACGGCGCCGGCTTTTCCACCGATTGAGAAAAGATTACAGATGCGAGTATTTTCGTGCAGTTCAGTCATACACTGAACTGAACAGAGTAATATTTTATCAACCGGTGGAATCATCGGTAAATTGAAAAACCCTTGCGTAGTGAGGCGGCAAAACGTGTGGCGCCCTGCGCTATTCTTTGGATTTTAATGGAAAAAAACAAAAAAACAACAAAAAAACAAAAAAATGGATTAAGTTATCAGGTGACCCTTTAGACTTGTCGTTTCAGTCGTCCTGCCTGTTTCATCTCAATAATAAAGAGTATATCTATTCTTCCTTTATTGTGTTTTTTAAGATTATTCATTAAACTGTAAAACATGACACTTAGCGCATTTTTTTAAAAAAAAAAAAAAAAAAAAAAAAAAAAAAAAAAAAAAAAAAAAAAAAAAACCCCATTGGTTTCAGTACTTTATGAATAATAATTTCAGCTTTTTTTTTTTTTTTTTTTAAGCTCAAACATTAGTGCAGTTTATCTTTTTGTCTTTATTTTAACGACAACGATAGTTCACAATGCATCGAAACGGATAGTTAGTCCCACATTTAAAGGCAACTTCATCGCCTACAGCGCTTGTTTGAATTGCCTCTATACGAAAATGAGACAGAAAGGTGCATACTTACAATTAGTTCATTTTGAAGAAAAAAGCTATGCCCCTAGGGCCTAAACTCTCGTTTCTTCCGTTTCACGAGGCTTTTACCCCTCTGTGTTTTCATGTATGTTTAAGAGTAGCTTTGAACTCAAAAATATTGTTTTCTTAGAAACATTTAATTGAAATGGCAGAAAGAGTTCCGAGCTCAATTCTTCGTAGAACAACAGAGCTGTATAAAAAAAGTAGAAAGCTGGAGGGTGAAGAAAGGAGCATCAGGGTTTTTTTATTTTTTATTTTTACAGAAGTCCTCGCCATAATACGTAGAATGGATTAATGGCAAATTCATCTAGTCTTTAATTTGTTCCACAAAGCTGATTTTCCCCCCTGAAATTCATGTAGGTAATAAGGACTGTGAAGCTCTTTTGAGCTCTTTCCTCGTATTAAAAAATCACGTTAAGCGCAGAATTTTGAAATCGTAAAAGAAACTTCCGAAGCAAAAATTTGATCCAGCTGCGCTCTTTCTGTCACACCCAAGAGAGCGAAATCCAGAGCTGTCGTTTTATGGATATAGTTAATGACATTTTTCAATTCACTGATGATTCCACCGGGTGAGAAAATATTACACAGTTCCGTTCAGCTTATGACTGTAATGCACCCATAATACTCATATCTGTAATCTTTTCTCAACCGGTGGAGTCGTCGATGACTCTAAAAAACTTGCGGATATTTTAATAAATTAACGGTGTATCCACCGATTGAGAAAATACTACATCTCAGAGTATTTTTGAGCAGTGCGCAGTCATACACTGTATTGTACTGTGTAAACTTTTCTCAGCCGGTAGAATCATCGGTGAATTGAAAAATGCCATTAATTATATGCAAAACGGCAGCCCTGGAAGAATCTTCATTTCTCAAGACTTGCTATCGCACTTACTATCTCAACTCTCTATAGTTACAGATGAACTCAAATTTAAATAACTTCTTTCCAAATTACCAAAAGCAATTAGAAAACAATTTTCTCAGCGTTTCTTTCTTAATCTTTTTTCCACTCCGCCCACCCAGATAGCGAGAGATGAACAAATTCCTGTAACCGCCTATGATTCTTGGAATATTTATTTGTGACTTGTCAGAAAAACGATTCCTCTCGCCCACATTTGCTAAGGCTTGAAGTTGAAGTTGCAAGGTGTGTATTAGGAGCTGGTGCCTG